>JAVTVY010010784.1:0-52141 GCA_036873755.1 Hanleya hanleyi
ATTTCGACATATATTTTTTCATATCATCGTCACCATTCCTTACGATGATATGAATAAATATATGTCGAAATATTGGTCTACAAAATGCTTTTCGCTAATATTTTCGGAATTACCTTCTTCCTGTATAATCATATATAATTATGTAGTCAGATATAAAGGTTGTCCGACCTAAGCGTTCCTTCTAAATTATCTCTCCGTCAAACCTAAACCGCCGAAGCCCAAGTCCAACCTGGTAGTACGTAGAAGACTTGGGTGATCTAAGTGACACGACAGCGACACTCACTGTACAGATTTATGTTCTCTCTGGGCAGATTGTTCCATCGAGAGAACAGATATATGCCACAATATCACCCGTATCTTGATATACCTTCCATTTCAACGTGACAAGTGGTTCAAGAGCCGGCGTCCTATTTTCCAGCACGTGATGTGAAGTTTTGCACTAGTTACGGATTTTCCACTGAAATGGTAACCTATACTGGGTTCATCAATAAAAAACGCGAATGGCACAAAGGGAGTACTAAATCAAGCCCGTCCTGTCAATGCATTAAAAGAACTACAGGAATTGGGAAGATGAATGGCGAATTCTTGATATTGAGAATCACTCTACTTTATGTGTTGTGCCGCCATACTGCATTACCGCGTTATACCGGCATGATATGAACTGGAATTTGCCAATTGGTGTAATAATTGGTTCACTCAAATTATCTGTGATTTTGCTAAATTACATTCCTCATTGTCATGATTATGGGAATTAAAACAGAGCTATTCCAACAAGCGCCTCTGCTCAAAGTTTCTCAAATTTGGCGATACATATCGCATGCTGATAGCAAAACACGAGCGTAGCGTGCAAGATCTATGGCGTTACGTTTCGTAACTTGTATCTAATTCCGCTTAACCCGGGGCTAGGGCCGTATGAACCCATGTACTTCAAGATCATCATAGTGTTCATATGAACAGGCGCAATCAAAGCGTGACTGAGATACATCATTCTCCAGATGACGATTTTGCAACGATTATTATGGATTAAGAATACCTCTCAGCTATACGGATTTTATATTTTTGGAACATCATGATGTCTTGTCGGCATCATTGAAAACTGTTGACCGCTTCTCTCTTGCAGGAAACTATCCTATGTTTATGTATACTATGATTGTCCTTTTGAATTTGGTGCTAATACTGTTATATGGAATATGGAATAGGTCTTTGGGTTATGGACGCAGGTATTCTTTAATGGACGACGGCTGAATTATGAATGACGGACTAGACGCTTGTAATTATGAATTTGGTATTACTGGTATTGACGAAGCGGCATTATTGCACTGATCGCCATGTATATCCATCTGGGTAACTGACATCAATTTTTATTATATATTATTGCAGGATATACATGGTCTAAATAAACATAAATTATTACCGTAT
Organism: Hanleya hanleyi; assembly: GCA_036873755.1. Taxonomy (NCBI): domain Eukaryota; kingdom Metazoa; phylum Mollusca; class Polyplacophora; order Lepidopleurida; family Hanleyidae; genus Hanleya; species Hanleya hanleyi. The sequence continues at coordinate 1,420 of JAVTVY010010784.1, forward strand.
CCCTGTTGTCCATTAGTTTCCTGTCTGGATTCGGAGCTCCTATCGTATATAAATTATTATTTTCGTCCCGAAAATTAGTTCCTCTGGTGCACAGATCCAAAGAAAAAGCGTTAAGAGACTTTGATAAACCGTTCCTAAGCAATTTCCGTGATCCACTCGCATACAATCGTTGAACCTCACAAGAAACTGACTACCAACCGATCATATTATGTCGTTCAAAGAGCCACTAGAGTGAAATATTCTGAATGTTTATCTTACCATCACTTCGGAAATACATATGTATGCGTTTCAATGCGTACAGTTTGGCGTTTTCACGTTATATACCTGAATCTGAATGTTTTGGAGTATCTTACCATCGCTTCGGGCATACATATATGTGCTTGTCACTACGTATGCGGTATGGAGTGTTCCCGTTAATTACCCGAGGAATGAAATTGTTTTACTTACCTACATCTGTCAGAGTCATTACGAACATCATCAGGAGTATTTGTAATATATCCGTCTCCATGGTGATGTCTTGGTATATCGAATGTTGTGATTAGCGTGATCCTTCCCAAAGACAAGGTTCAGACAAAGACGTCATAGGTAAGGGTCCATAGTGCTGACTGTCGACAGTAATTGTATTATTGTGGCACCGATGAGTTCACTGTAAAACAGAAAATACGCGACGTTGAATCTTTCACCTTTTGTTTCTGTGAAGCCATCACAACATTTCACGTGCAAAGGATTCCCTTGGAGAAACAGGGTCGATTTTCAACAACCACTGGTTACCAGACAAAAGTTAAAATACTAAATATGACGAAACTGAGTTCTGGCCAATCTGCTAATGTGTACTCTGATAATTTACATCTGTTAATGGAGAGATAACGAATCCTTATGAAGAATTGCCCATAATTGACTTGCTTATATGTTTTCACGTCGACAGCCACTTTACATCAATATTGACAGAATAAGTGGTTCTCCGCCGCGTAATATTATAGGTGAAATGCCAGTACGACATATCCTATCGTTGTTCATATATACTAGTATATGTACAACGTTATGTCAGCGACAAACTCTTGAAGCGGCTTGATAATACATCTCCATCATGCTATTATAATTCCTCCAGGGGCGCATGACCAAGATAGATCCCAGTCTGATGTAAGTCCATGCACACCGCGATACTAACAACACAAGTCCACTGAATGTCCAAATTAATAACGAAGATGTCAATGACCGAACGTAGAGTTACCGCATCAGAATGATCAACGTAAATTCAATCATTTCTGTGATAGGCATACCAACCAGTCAGCGTATATATTGTCGGTAAATTCGATTAGTTGAGAATGTAATACCAGGCGGTAAACCGAAACAAACCTGACCTAGACGAACGCCCTTCAAGCTTTTAAATAACATCCACAGTCTATGGAGAATTGATTCGGTCTGAATAGACTTATTGTTACGGTAAATAAATATAGTAATGGCTGAACTGACTCGGCACCCGGAGGTACATAGAAATCGTTCGCTATAAAGAATTACAGAAGTACTCAATAAGCTTTTTCGGTTGACTGCCGTTCAATTTAACTCTTAATAAAAGACTTTGTCCGGTATATGGATCAATTTGCAGTCGCGCTTCATCTGAATTTAGTACTCTGATCTAGCGATCGATTTATGGCACGTTTCAATATAATTATTTTTAAAACGGTGGATTTCAGAATCTTTCCTTAATTGACGGACAATAAACTCGTGGATCCAGAGAAGGATAGTCTGGTCTCCAGTAATTTCAAAATACATATTTCTGAGATCTTATAACCGCAGGTATGTGCCGTCCACCTCTTCGAGAATTCACAATCAATCAAAACTGTTTACAGCCAAGACGGTACCAGTGTAATAAGGCCGCCATGATGCTAAATTCTTGTTATAACAAAAACAATAAATGCTCTCTACGCAATTTGCCGAATCGATCATGTTCCAGTAGCCATATCAAACAGTCTGCATATCCTATTCAGCGAAATACGACCCTTTAGGTTCAGGAAATGTTAGTTCTTTGTACTTAAATGAAGCTCATTCAGGAGGAAGTTTAATATACCACAATATGACAATCTATATATTGTGTTTTGATCAACCACATTAAATAATCAGACGGTATTTCTTACACTGAGCAAATACAGGATAATAAATGTAACGATTCGTGACACAAGATGTCGACAACTTAGAATTGTTCGTGGACGATTTGAATGGACTGTACATGGTCTCACAGCTAGTGTCATTGTGGGTGCCAATATTTGATCTATTATTATCATTTAGTCATCAACCAAACAAAGGTACCACAAGATTAAGCACTCTGTTGTGAGATACATCATTACTGGGAAACCAGGAAGACGTTTATGCACATAGAAAACAGTTGAAACATGTTAGGAAAACATTTATTACCATGCTTGATAGAGTTGTCCTTGAGCCAGATAGGTTGTCGGTACCATTCGTAAGTACAAAATTGAACTATCGTGAACGTATTTGCAACCTCCTTTCCCCACCGAAATACATGGTGGACTGACCACTTCTGCAGGATATGGCATGCCATGATATGGTGTATACAGATTTCAGTTCATATAAACGCAATTTGGATTATGGTTTTTACTTGCTAATTTGCAATTATTATTACTATTCTTCTACATCACTAAAAAATGATACAAGTTCAAACTACTATTTTTGTTTGGTTGGACGAAATAGGGACACACATTCTACGTAGTGTTGGTATGGCTCTGCGTGGAACCAAGTCTGTTATATATGGAACCACTGTCTTTGGTTTTACGAGCCTGACAGCTAATGGAACCAAACTTATCGAGAGTGTAGCATTTGGCACATAACTAGCGAAAAAATATTTGGAGTTGAAACAAAAGCTACTAGATCTGAGAAAAAGAAGTAAGAAGTACTCACGACTGATAATTTGTTGTCGTGAGAGAACTGATATTTTATCCAACAAGATTTTCCCTGATCCTCCCCGTCAGTATTGAACCGTCCTTTGCTAATTGCTCGTCTAATCTCAGTAAACTAAATAACACTTTCAACCATTGCAACTCAGGTAAAACTTCTTGGTATTCACACTGATTCAGTCCGCTTGGGAAAACCACACACCGTTTGCTGCTGGGCAGACAACAGTAGTTATGAACATTGATTGGTTTGTCGTGTTATTTTAGCTCCATCTTTCGGATGCTTCTCGGGTTACAAAAGCTAACCATCTGCCAAGCGCGATAGCAGAAACTCATAGATAACCAGATACAGCGACGATGAACTTTCTTGTGTATTATGAATCCAGTGTCTTTGAACGCTCCGTTGCATCCACATAATTATAGTCTTTATAGCCGAACTTAATTTGCTGGAAATAGGTTCTTAAGAAGCCCTTTGCTGGTGCTTTATAGACAATTTTGCTTTAAATCATCCGCTATTGTTTTCACGGTCTACTCTGACATGGTGGAGTTAATTAAAACTGGCACACATGATACCACGTTCTGTTGGAAGGCACAAGTGCAATATAGTATAGTGTTTGGGTTCCGTGACTACAGACTATGTAATCGAGTGCCACAAAACACCTGAAACATCGTAGTCTTTCTCAGAACTCGTTTGCGAATGCACATCAAACTTGCCTTCGTAAAAGATAACACGTAACTGAGAAGACTCGATCATCTGGTTATATGCATGTTCCTCTGCATGTTGGGAACAGTTTGTTGCAGTAAAAACAGAGAATATTCCAAAGCTGTAACGTGTCATAATAATTCTTTGTAAACATGAACAAGAGGCCGAATGACACAACAGGACAACAATGCGAGTCTAGGATAAGAAATATAAATTATCGATCGTGATGTTTAAGTTCGATGAAGTCAGACGAATGTTTGGTTAGTAGGCTATTCCGTGGAAACAATCTCGAAGAAATGAGAATAATTTGACCTAATTGTGAAGATGTCAGGTGTACATTAATAGAGATTTGGGTTGGCCTAGTCTCATCATGTAGAAATACTGTCAAGGTTACCGGATTCCTCGTAATTGGAACGGTAAGTGGGATATGAAGAATAGTTAATAGACTTAATATATCATAACTACTTAAGCCAGGTCATCGCTCTAGATCATTTATGAGGTTTTCACCGCTCGTCCATTATACGACAGTGTGCTTTGATATGCATCTGTTCTAGCCATTGTGAAACATCAGGATGACGCAAGTAGCACTAAAGTTTCTGCGTGAAGGTTTTCCTGCTTTCTTGGTCAATGGGTTAACTGATGCTTAATTTTTTATGTATTCGCCAGATAACGCGTCTACAATATTCAATAGTAATATATGATTCATTAGTATATTGCAAAATCTTGATACATTAAAAAAATGAATGCAGTGTTATGTTTGACGTAACTGTTACGATATTCAAACAAATTCCTCTATGTACGCAGCCTCTGCCTCCAACCTAGTACAGAAAGGTGGTGTTACTGTCAACGTACAAGGTATGTGACGAATGTTTGGCTCTTCACTCTCATTAGCATATATTCTTTCGAGACAACAGTTTTTTGCTTTCGTTGTAATTAACTTAATAAATATCGTATGCAATATATAGTGTCCCTACTTGGAGTTTTATGCTAATATTGTCTTAACAATTGGATCATGGACGCGTCAATTCGTCAAAAATGATGGCTAGCTACTGAATATCGGATCTGACGCTTGTAGGAATACAAATATTCAGTCTGTGTTCATAGTCTGTAAAATCTGTTCTGTAGGTGAGTCAAATATTCGTTGATAGTCTGTAAGATAATATATGCTGGAGAATGGAATGTTTTCCTCAACAATAGCGTGCGAAAAGGATACTTTTCAAAGTGTTGCTTCAATTAAATTGATGCTACTGCATTCGAACCAAGAGCCACTTACCAGGTAAGTGTATTGACAAGAGTCCATCAAATTGGCTCAAATTACCAGAGCAGACCTCCAGTTCATCTGTCAGGTTGCACATCATCATTTAATGCCGGTATATTGTATATATTGGGTCGTTCATGGAGCTGGTATACACGCAATATGTAGAGGCATGCTACATTTGATGAGCATTGAGGGAGGCGAGCACACGAGAGGAATTACACCATCATACCTGTATTGCTTCGTTAAATCGAGAAAATATATCAGAATCCTACTTTTCTACTGGATTCAGAAATACACAAACGTGTAGGTTCCACCATGCAGAGAACTAACCATATGTTCAAACAGATGATGTGTCTACCCCATTATCTATGATTTCGAATAGAGGGCGAGAGATGAACCAGATAAAACATATTACACGAACAACTCCACCGACGTGACGAAGCTACATTCCCCGTGAAACAATTTCGCGGAGAACCGATCAGGTGTTGAGAAGAAGGATCCAAATATCAAACTTTCGTAATGATTATCGAGTAGAGACATGTTTTTGGAGCAAATTCGTCAGCCACAAAACGTGGCGAAGCTTTGTACAATTGATAATTAACTCAGTATCTAAACTTGAGAATGAATGAGGTTGAGCTTCTCTTTTACAAGGCGTTAACAGTCGTGGGTTTCGACACTGACGTAGATAGTTTGAGAATGGGTGCATCTATTCTTGTCTCTCCTCGACTGTTCACCAACTATGACAGTTCTGTGTCCAGATTCCGTAACATGATACCACAACTTTGTCTTTGCCCCATTAACTGTCCACCGTTTCGATCTCAATTAAATTACTGTAATTGAGCACATTTACCGTAGCACGCCATGCTATAGAGGCTTGTTTTAACATAAAAACGGAAATGATTTCAGCCATAAAAAAAAACAAATCTCTATTGGAATGAGACGATATGAGTAGACATTTATAAGATTCGAATGACTTCACGCTACACATAAATCTCCACGGTTGATTGGTTGGAATTACAAGCGTCTAGTCCGTCATTCATAATCCAGCCGTCGACCATAAGAGAATATCCGCGTCCATAATCCAAAGACCTATTCCATTTTCCATATAACAGTATTAGCACCAAATTCAAAAAGACAATCATAGTATACAAAAACATAGGCTTGCTTCCTGCAAGAGAGAAGCGGTCAACAGTTTTCAATGATGCCGGCAAGACATCATGATGTTCCAAAAATATCAAATCCGTATCGCTGATCAGTATTCTTAATCCATAATATTCGTTGTAAAGTCGTCATCTAAAGAATGATGTATCTCAGTCACGCTTTGATTGCGCCTGTTCATATGAGTACCATGAGGATCTTGAAGTACATGGGTTCATACGGCCCCTAGCCCCGGGTTAAGCGGAATTAGACACAAGTTACGAAACGTAGCGCCATAGATCTTGCACGCTACGTTCGTATTTTGCTATCAGCATGCGATATGTATCGCCAAATTTGAGAAACTTTGAGTGGAGGCGCTTGGTGGAATAGCCCTGTTTTATAAGTTTCTGCAACAATGTTTTGTGACGTTGATTAAAATCGTCACATTTAACACAGGATCTAGCAAATGCTACTAAGCGAGATATGTATACGCCATATGCAGGTCCCACTGGAATATTACTGTCCAGAAAGGGATAGTTTACGATATCGAAATTGTAATCATCTCTTTTGTCATAAAGTCGACGAGAGAGAATGCCGGCTTCATTTTTATAGAGATATAGATCTAAATATGATGTGCCTGTAGGGCTATCTGTAGTTTCCTTCAAATCCAGTGAAGGTGGATATATATCCTTCACTGCGTCATTTATATAGCGATTATCCACAGCGAGAAGATCGTCTTTATAGCGTTTGGTGAATGAGAAGGAACGGGCTTTGAATGGATCGGTTTTTGAAAGCGCCTGCATATAGTCATATTCATAAGAGAACAGATACAGGTCAGCCAACAGGGGTGCACAATTAGTACCCATTGGAATACCTATATGCTGCTGATATATTGTGTTGCCAAATTTCACATAGATATTTTTAATGAGAAATTCAAGCAACTCTATAAACAAAGAAACATCCCATGAATGATATCTCTTGTATGTAGTCGAGCTAAAGAATGCTTTATGGCTTCCGACATTAATATATCTACGATCAGTTTTCTTGAACACAGATACTATTAATGAACTTATACGGTCAATAAGGTCCTGATGACGGATTGTAGTATAGAGAGTCGAGAAATCCCATGTGGATACATGTCTGTACGGTATGTGACCTTTAGCATCAAGTTCTTCCGTAAGACATTTTGAGTTTTTCAATATCCACATACATTCAACGCCAGAGTTCTTAGAAATAGTGGCGCAATACCTTTCCCAAAATGCTTTTACCTCCTGAAGGGCCCTCGTCAATAGGGTTGAAAGAAGCTTGGTGGTGCAGCTTCTAGAACCAGCTATGAATCTAGCTTTGTATGGTGATTTATGCATTTTGGGAGTCCAGTATAGTTTTGGTATGTCGTTATGATTGGTTGAAAGACAAATACCTCTTTCCCTGAGAAATTTTTGTGATTGTTAAATAAATCTTCCAGAGTAAATGCAGTTTGGGAGTAAGTAGACGTATTTGATGAAGATATGTCTACACTCAATTCTTTAACCAGCACCCGGTAATAGTAATATTTACATATGAATATTATATTATTCGGAGCTTTGTCTGCTGGGACTATGACGAATTTACTCTGGAGATTTGCTAGAACTTCTTGCGAATTGAGGTTTCTCAGTACTTGCTTTGCTTGGGGAAGAGTACTTCTGTCAATATGGCGGATTGTTTCAATGACCTTGCTCTTGGTGAGGTCCAACCAATCAGCGAGTACTGTGCACTCTAACCTCAGAAGGTGTAAAAAAGGTGTAAAAAAGGTGTAAATCAAACGTTTACACCTTCTGGGTTCATGTTTACACCCTTAGGAGGTGTAAATAAGGTGTAGAAAAGGTGCAAATGTATGAAGATTGATTCCAACCCTGCTTTTACACCCGTAAAGGTGTAAATTTATTGGAAGGTGTTAAAAAGGTGTAAATACTTAATTTTCCATACACATTTGGAACTTAATTTCTATATTGCAGAAATGTATTTCCTTGTCATGCTTTCGGTAAACCATCAACATTTTCAAGCACCCCAACTTTTTATACAAAACTAAATCAATGGATCTAATAATTTGACCAGTCTCTCCAACATTTGAGCAAAAATTCTGAGTCAATCCCCCCGTCAGTTTCACGAGGGAGTGAATATTGAACAGTCGCTCAAGTGTTTCGCTCAAGGTTGGGCCCAACACTACATAGTGGTAGGGGGGGAGGGGGGGGGACGTTCTGAGGTTTTGAATATCAACATTATATAGTGAATGTTATGTATCATGCAGAGTCGACAATAGCACGTTGTTTGTCGACCAATGTAAGAAGTTATCAGATCGATATCTACAGTGCTGATAATTGCTCAGCTATCAGATAAAGTGATTTTGAACTTCATTCCAATGGGGGATTTGCACAATAAGCAGTGAATAAAACGGAAATTGTAAAATTATGGGCTTTGATTGATCCACTGAGACAGGAAGGTGTGAAGGAGACTTAACGGTTCGAAGTGATAATCATGACAGCTTGTTGTGCATGTTATCCATTAACAATTGCGCGATTATCGTCACAAATTATTACTTGATAAAGCAATGGTTACCATCCTCTCCGACCCCTTTTGACACACCAAAATCATAATCCGCGGCCTGCCTTTGTCTCATATCCCTTTGACGCTAACGCCAAGCTTTGGTTAAATTGTACATATCGGTGATGATTCTATTGCTCAATTAGTTTTTTAGTTTATTCTGCCAATGCCTAACAATATATCTATCGCTTCTATTGTTCATTAATTTGTAAATAAGCATGGCTCCGCTTCTCATGCTGTTATTTATTTTAATATTTAGCACTGCAAAAGATCTTAAATTAACAACATGTACCGTGAAGTTTAAATAAAATATTGAGTTGATGGGCCGCGAAATCCGTATGGGAAGCGGCTCTTAAACTACAATTTCAATCAATCATGCTGTCCACCATTTCCAATATATGCACACGCGATATTACTTCCAAACAAACATATATTAGGATAAATTACGTACAGCCGGGTTTTTTTTCACGTCGCTCGTTCGGTGCTGTTCTGTCCATCAAAGTGGACTTTCTGCGAGATGGCGACTTGCCCGCTGTTGATCGGGGAGAACCGAAAGAAAATCGCTTTACCTTTTGCAACTCTCAGCCTGGCGGACCTTGAAGATCATATTTCACAGAATGCTACCTTAGCTGATCTAATTGGCATTAATGACGTAACCTTCCAGGTAAATATGCCATTTTTTCATATTTGTACAATATAATTGCCCCTGTGAACCCAGGTCGGAGAAGGGAGATGCATGTAAATATGTATGTATTTAGAGGTTGAAGAAAATGTTACATCTTACAGACAATTTATAACGGAGAATATATTTTTATACTGTCGGAACAGCTGATCGAAACATAGTACTATGCTAAAAATGTGACTCGATTGAGTATTTTCTGTTGCTCTCGGTATTTCATTCAACTTTTGCCGACAGAACAGAACAAGCTCGAAACTTTGTTGAATCAACATACATGCGGGAAAATACGGTGCTATGATAACATACACTTCGGCGAAATTTGATTAATATAATCTGCTCAGAGATATTGTTTGACCCAATCAACTTAATGACGCTTGAAAATATAGAAATTCTATTTAAATCTCATCAATAGTAGGCCCCTATATGAGATAAAAACGAGTCAGAACTGGTTAGCCTGGTGCCCTGATTATGGAAGTGCTTGTTACCCTATGCCATAGTGTTCGGGAACCAGATTATAAATGATACTAGTCAATGCGCATGCTCACAAGGATCACGTGGGAGAAAATGGAGGGCGGTTTGATTTTCTTCGAGAAGGCTTGTTTCAAACTTTGCGAAATCGTGTCGATTTAGCCAACTATAGTCACACATATTTGTAAGTATTATCTTCATTAGATAGGAGTGCAACTACCTCGAACACGTCACTGTTGAAAATGTGCTCCAAAATGTTCAGCTCGCATAAAACTGGGAGTTCATTCAATGAATGCGAATCCAAAATGGCGGCATAAATTTGTTCAGTGATAGCTTTGCTCAGTTCAATGCAGTACTTATAGTGAATTTTAGTACGCAGTGGAATAGGAATAGTTAAAAAACGCCCAGCCACTTGGAACATCATGGAACGTTTGGTATATTTTGAGGTATTATTTACCCTTACTATTTACCCATATAATTTTACTAATATGAAACCAGAATTATATGATGTTTAAAAAGAGCCGGGCTGGACTGGAGGATCGGTTCTTGTAGGTTCTCTTCAACCCCTACGACTTAGTTTCGTGGATATATGACGGCTTATTTTCGTAGCTATATGAGACAGATTGACTGATAAATTGTTTGCCACTTAGTTAAATGTGATTTATTTATTTTCCAGTTGTATGATGCTGATTTTGAAGAGTTCATGGACATCGAGCACCACGATGAGATACCGGAAAAGTTCGAAATCCAGATATTACAGCATACGACAACAGATTGAGCATTTCACAATGTCCCAGAGCGTACTGATAAGAAGGTATCAACGATTCGTGTTCTCCATTGATACCCAATGTATTCGTACCACAAAGCATTGTTTGGGGGTGAATCACTGCTATTCACAGACCATGAAAATATAATAATTAATTATGGCAGAACTAATGAAATATCCTAGTATTGTGAAATCTGACCGGAACCTTTGCTAATTTTAATAAGTCTTATAATTATTATTCACTTCTGGTTTTGTAGCTACACTGTGATCAATCGTTCCAGTTCAATGAATATGTGGATACATGTATATTTGATTCACCCTGTTTCTATGCAGACTACGCAGGATATAGCCAGTTACTTACGTGCGTCTTTAAATCGCAGTTGAAAAATTAATATTTTTCCCCATTTCAGGAGAGCACAGGCACTGGTCCAAGTGACACCGTGGAAATGCATTTTCAACATGAACGATCAACTATGTAAGTCAACTTTCTTACAGTCTGATTACCGTAGTTTTGTTTCTTTTCCAAAGAATGTAAATTTTGATTCAGTTACATGAGCTGGGTTCGACGGGTGGCACTAAATAAGAGACCGATACAGACCGATAATTATAAAGGACAGACCTATACCAGATTACGGCCTCTAGAAGACATAATTGGTAGTTTGTGGTATTTTCTTGTGAAAACAGCTGTTGAAAGCGTAAAACGGTGTGGCAATCAGCTTCCCGCTAGGCCCTACGGGGAGCGGCACACGGCCGATTCACCCACCTGTGTCGTCTAGCACCTTCCATGCACTCCCAGCGGACCGGTTCGGCCGGTGTGTTTATGCAAGAGCAGTAGTTACTTTGACAGATTCCACGAATTGGAACAAAGAGCTCGCTTTTCATGAGCAGCAGTGATACCAGTATTAATATTAATATAATTAATATTATTAATATATTAGTATTATTATTAATATGACCCAATATTGTATGAAATTTATCAGACACGAAATGACAAATTACGGTACAGGAAGTGACAGAAGGCAATAAAAATCTATATTTATGGGCGGAGAATGGGATATTTCTATTTCACAGTTCGGGCAGTAACAGTAAGAAAAAAAGAAAGTAAAAAACCTGAAGAAAAGATCCATCCGTTTCATTCCCACCTACCACACAGAGATGAAATATATAAGGAAAATCCTGTTGAAATATTGACATTTTATCAAATCATGTGAATCACACACAACGAAAGTCTGCGAAAACCCAGTAATTGCATACAGAAGGAGGAAGAATTTGAAAGAAATGTTAAAGAAATCAAAACAATGAACATTGTGAATTGATACGTTATTTTACTGAAATAACTCGAATAAACCCGAAACACTTGTTTCATTCAACTTTATTTGTGCTCAATATGCTCCTATAATATCAAGTATGTATAATATATATCAGGAGAATTTGAAGCTGCAGGTGGGGGTGTTGGGCGAGTCTGGCGGGCGAATTGATCGTGCGATTCGGCCGTGCGACGCGCTTCCTAACGTAACGAGCGCAGCTAAATGCGATACTGTTTTGCGCTATAAACGATCGTTTTTTATGAGAAAATCCCACAAAGTACCAATTATGTATTCTCAAAGTCGTAATCAATTATACTTAGGTATCGGTCTGTATGTTTTTAGTACCGGTCTGTATCGGAAGGTAATGAGGGTGGATCAATGAGGGTGCCCGGGTTCGACTACTGTGTTGGGATTGACATTTTAAAACATATATTTACAATTTGTTTCTGTGTATATTCCCATTTAACAAAAATGGAACTTTAATGCATCAAGTGATGAGTAACATTTACATTGTGGGATTAGTTTATCAGCTGTGGTTCTTACTGGTTGTAGGATCGGGCCTAGCAGCAGAACACCTACTCTCGGTCGAGCCATTGGACTTTGCTCTGACAGCCTTTGATACAGACGCCACCTGGACACTCAAAAAGCAAAGCAAACAGACCCTTCCACAGCTCAAAGGCGGGGAATTATTGATGGCCATTTTTGTTACCTGTTTTACCCTACTCTCTCGGAGAGTTTTTGATGCTGAGGCACCCCAGAAGGTTATGTACAAAAGTATTCCATGAGAGTTGGTAAAAGTTGGAGGCATAAGTTACATGAACATAACGTGCTCAATTTAGGTTGGGTGGGGATGCTTGTAGTTTTAATCGTTTGAACTTTGTGCTTCCAGGGATTGAGAGTGAACTATGATATCAGGGAGGGTTAACATGAAATGACCAATGTAAATGTGCGTTTTGTGATTTCCCTAATAAAATATATCATGCATATATTTTGTGTTAATGTTCTTATTGTGTACCTCAACCAAGAGCCATTACTGGATGGTACGAACACCACTAATTCTCACTAAAAGGTGTAAATTAACACCTTTTGAAGATGTAATTCTCACGAAATGGGTGTGTTTTAACACCCCTGGAAGATGGAATCGTCTCCAGAAGGTGTATTTTAGCACCTCTAGAAGGTTTAGTTTTGGTGAAAAGGTGTAAATAAACACCCAAGAGGGTGTAATCGCGGTCAAAAGGTGTACATTAACATCAATAAAAGGTGTAATTCTTACTAATAAGGTGTATTTTAGCACCCCTAGATGATTCAAATTTGCCCACAAGGTGTGAATTAACACCCAAAGAAGGTGTAATTCAGTTGAGAAGGTGTAAATTAACACCACTGAAAGGTTTAGTTCTTGACAAAAGGTGTAAATAAACACCCATGGGATGCTGGGTTCCCAACAAAAATATGCTCATAAATTTGTCTGGGAGGTGCAAATTTTATTCAGAAGGTGTGAATGAACACCCATGGAAGGTGTAATGTGAGCAAAAAAGGTGTAACTTAACACCTTTTCGAGAAGGTGTAAATTTACACCTTTTGGAGAGGGTGTTAATTCACACCCAAAAGGGTGTTAGCCCTGGGACAAGCCATTTACACCCCGTAGAGGTGTAATTTACACCTTCTGGGGTAAGAGTGTGGTTCAACTTTTTCTCGCTTAGACCAACCAATAACGTACTGTTTCAGTGCAGACAGGACTATCTTCTGATCGGCCTTCAGATTTATTCTTCTTGGTTCTCTATATTTAGGTCCTTTCATCAGGAGTAATTTCAGATCCTTATCACTCACCACATCAAGGTCACCAGTCACAATATGTTTGCATGGTGTATAGATAAAGTTCGACGATTCACAATCATAACTATAGCCTCCTGACGTGTATAAGTTCCAGTCAAACTCCTGGACAGCATTGGAGTAATTGAATATTTTGGTGGCTATAGATTTAGTGTACTTATATGAAATGCAAGGAGGTTCTGTGAACTTAAAATAGTTTGGCACAGCGTTGCGTACCTCTGGATCATTCAGGATTCGAGGTAAATTAATGATGTCCAGTCCTTTATCTAAGTAGTTGAGTTTCAAGAAAAGCCGATCTTGAGATGTTTCGATTATGTTCACTGGACGATACAACCGAAAATACGCTATATCTTGACATACTTTAATGATTTTTGATGGTATCATATTTTCTGAAGACGCAGATTGTTGTATATCTCTGGTTATTTGATCTAAAGCTCTCAGAGGTAACGCATACAGAACTGTACGTAAGCTATGTATACTATTGGATGTGTTAGTTAAACCCACTAAGTAATTTAAAGTGATATGATCGTGAATCATCGAACTATTAAACTTTCGCAAACCGTTGATGGGGTTTAAATAGTTGGGTAATGTTGGATATATTTGAACGGCGGTTTGTAGCATTTCCGAACCCACTGACATTATCATTTAAACCAAACGGAAACACTGACCCAAGTTCTAGCATCCATAATAATTCCCGCTCTCGGAATTTTCTCTCAAATCCAAAGGGGGAATCCTTAGTAGATGGATAGATGACGTCTATGATCTGAATACTAAAGTTATCCCAGCCATGGTCGGGTCCAGAAAAATGCTTACCTATAAGCAATTGCTTTTTCCTAACGGATTTTCTGTGACCGTTCACCCTAAGATGGAGTCTTTGGGTGGTCTTGCCAACATACTGTTGACAACACTTCTTACAGGAAACTAAATAAATACAGTTTGTAGTAGAACAACTAAGATCAACATACGAGTTAGCAGAATATGAGTTACCAGTTAACGCGGAACTAAATGAAGCTGAAGTATTAAAGAGTGGACACGTGAGACATCCACGATGTCCACACTTAGAAATTTTAAAATTATTACATGCAGAATTCGGTGCTAAACAATCATCTAATAAAGCTCTGTACGGGTAATGGAACGTAAACAAGATTGGGCGTAGATCTCGTTCCAGGAACAGACAACTGCTTGGTTTTATTTCAACGTACAACTCATTTCCGCCCGTCACAAGAATAGCCGAAATGTTTTATATCCAAAGTCCATCAATCAATCAATGTCCGTTCCATTCATGTCATGCTATCCAGCGTTTTCGAATAGTACCAGGTAGAATTTCAAACGCTCGAGAATGTTTAATTTTATTACGCAAAGTAATCGATCGTAGTAAACAGGCGATGCCCATGTTCAACCTGTAGAAAGTTTCTATCTGCATCAGATATCACCCGTCCTATCTCATCAGTCCAATCTCATCAGATCCGTCAAACGAGAGAACAGATCTATTATGTAATATGATCTTTATCTTAATATAACTTCTGTTTCAAAATGACTTGCGTATAAAATAGACGGTTATCTTATTTACCCGCTCGTGTGACGTAACTTGTTGTACACAGCGTCGATGTTCGTGGCCACCTAATGCATTCCTCATGATTAATAATTGACGCGGATGGCACAGAATGAGTAATAAATAAATCCAATCCAGCAAAAGCGTTAAAGAATTTCAAGCATGACAAATGATGAATTCTTTATATTGAGGGCCCACCTATACGTTAGCGTTGGGTCGCCATTTTGCGTACCACAAAAGAACAACTCCGATTTAACTGGTACTCATCGTTATTTACGTTGGAGAAACTGACGATGGGTGTTCTATTTTTAGAACGGGTAGTAGCCAGTGACATTTACCGACGACGTCACAGATCCAATCTGTTAGGGTTTGGATATGTGTGGGCCTGCCCGTGTAGCCGACGGTAGCCACCTGGCGACAGGAATAGGGAATCTACAACCACCTTTACCACACCAGGTCTGGAAACTTTCTCATAACTTCGCAGCGACATAATCGTATCTTACAATAGTATTTGTCGATTGTGGAACTAATTTCATTTGTTGACTTCGTATGGTCGAAATGTATTGCTTAAGTCAACACACGCACACAAAAAATAAGTTCTTTTGGCAAAATGAACCGAGAGAAATGCGTCAAGAAGCCTTCACAAATGGTGAAAAGGTATCTCGATGGATACCTGGTATTTACGTTCGAAGGTATCGGAGGTACCCCTTTAGCAATTTACACGTTGTCCATCGACCTCTATGAATATCACCTAGTGAACTTTCGTTACAAGCTGAGGAGAAACGACCAAATTATGTAATTTATAACACCAGTACACACTTAGCCCAGAAGGTGTAAATTACACCTCTACGGGGTGTAAATGGCTTGTCCCAGGGCTAACACCCTTTTGGGTGTGAATTAACACCCTCTCCGAAAGGTATAAATTTACACCTTCGCGAAAAGGTGTTAAGTTACACCTTTTTTGCTCACATTACACCTTCCATGGGTGTTCATTCACACCTTCTGAATAAAATTTGCACCTTCCAGACAAATTTATAAGCATATTTTGGGGGAACCCAGGGGTGTTTATTTACACCTTTTGACCACACTAAACCTTTCATTGGTGTTAATTTACACCTTTTCAACACAATTACACCTTCTTTGGGTGTTCATTCACACCTTTTAGGCAAATTTGAAGCATCTAGGGGTGCTAAAATACACCTTCTGGTGATCATTCCATCTTCCAGGGGTGTTAAATCACACCTTATTATTAAGAATTTTACACCTTTTGACTGAGATTACACCCTCTTGGGTGTTTATTTACACCTTTTGGCCGCATTTAAACCTTATAGACGTGCTAAAATACACCTTCTGGAGATGATTCCATCTTCCAGGGGTGTTAAAACACACCCATTTCGTGAGAATTACACCTTGCACCTTTTTAGTGAGAATTAGTGGTGTTCGTACCACCCAGTAATGGCTCTTGTTCGAGGTACACAATAACAACATTAACACAAAATATATGTATGATATATTTTATTAAGGAAATCACAAAAAGCACATTTACATTGGTCTTTTCATGTTAGCCCTCCCTGATATCATAGTTCACTCTCAATCCCTGAAAGCACAAAGTTCAAACGATTAAAAATACAAGCATCCCAACCCACACTAAATTGAGCACGTTATGTTCATGTCACTTATGCCTCCAACTTTCACCCGCCTACAGTCTGTGACCGAAAATCGAAAACTTTGAGAGTAGGGTATTACAGGTAACAAAAATGGCAATGACACTGGGTCGGGGAGTTGTTTGGGGGGGAGGGTGGAGTGGAGTGAGGATAACTGTCATGGAATGCTTTTGTACATAACCTGCTGGGGTGTCCTGGCCTCTGAGACCGAAAATCAAAAACTCTCAGAGAGTAGGGTTTAACAGGTAACAAAAAGGGCAATGGCACTTGATTGGGAGTTGAGGGGGGACAAGCAGTAAAATATACACATTAATATGTGTCCGAATGTTCATAACGGGTTTTATTAGAAGGCGACAATTTTTGGGACTACTTTCAACAGGGCAGCCACCTACTTTGCTCAGTTGTCTGTATTACTCAATGTTAAATGCCATAAGAATTGCCTGCTACTTTGGTGAATTGCCACCCACTTTAAAAGTTAATGAAACACTTACATAAGTATGATAAAGAGTCATGGTTCAAGAATGTTTTTCTGTAAGTGAGAAGTAGCTCTTACTGCTCCTGTAACTTTGTCACCGTCCTGGTAACGGTAGGTCTTGGCCGTGTATAGGATAACTTCAGAAAAGGCAGTTCGAGTTATGTCAAGGAGTTGTTTATAACTTTCACGTTATAGCGTATATTAAAAAACCACTATGCGACGAGCAGGCATTTCAATCCCAGCAGGAGATCCGTCGTATCCAAAAGCTTCTGCTTCTCCACATAGACAGAGATGGTATCCGCGGTCTCCATATTGGAACCCTGGTGGACAATAATTGGTGTCCTGGAGTTACCTGAAAGTAACATAAAAGATATATAAGCATATGGGATTGGTAGTATTGTTCAATCATAATCTTTTACCATCATGACCATTGAGTCTTCTGAATTATACGTTGAATGTCCAAAAACCTTTTATTCTGCCTGCGGATGTAGTAATAAATCATATCGTGTGTACAGGTAGGTGTCAGTTTGTACGCTAGACAGGTTTAAGAAATATCAAACCAGGCCAAATTCCAATTCGAACCAGCATCGCTCATTACTAAGTTATATATATTCATACAAGTAATATAGGAGAAAAGAGAAGAAATGCAGTTTCCGCCTTCAATGCCCTAAAGTTCTACGTTGTATGTTAGATCTATGTGATTAGCATCAGGAACTATATCGATTACACTCGTGAAGAATTATTCACTTACTTCTTTTTGGATCAGCATGGTTAGGTCTTCCTTGAAATGGCCCACAATGACTGGCACCACGGCAATGGCCAGTTGATCTGTATGAGAAAAAGAATCCATATTAAATTAAATGATGAAAAATACATCTTGACAGTTCCATCCAGCCTCCCCGCCCCCATCATTTCTTTTGCATTCAATGGTTGAAAGAAGGCAGTTTCAGCTAATTATCTTCCTTTGATTTAAATTACAATAAACAACCCATTCAGGGATAAAATGTGTAAGAAAGTGGTATCTACGAACTGGTTGGTCGATTCATAATATATATACCTTCCAAATAATTCATGTCAAACTTAATCTGCATTATGTCCTGCCCATCCAAGTGAAAATCATGCCGATCAATAGATTACTGCATTTTTGCAGGTTTGCAAAATACTCACACTTTTTATCATCTTCTTCCAATGACGGATTTTCCTTCAGCGTCCTTAAATCCTCCTGTTGTTGTTTTGAAGCCAATACGTTGAACACTGCTGACGTGTATTTCTTCATGCTTCCAATTAAGGAACTCTTTATCAATGTCCTTCCCCACAAGTGTGTCAAAGTCTCTTAATAACTGGAAACAGAAGAAAACAAATCCAATTAGTATTATGTTGTTAGAAACCCATTCAGTTTTAGAAGGCTCTTTATGAATTTGTGTATCATCTTCCAATATCTGACCAAAAAGTTTTTTTAACCACGAATAGCTTTAATAATTAGATAATCATTATATTTCTTATCGTCTTATACATTAAAGTTCCATTTTTATTAACTGGAAATATACACAGAAACCAATAGTAAATTTGTGTTTTGAAATGTCAATCTCACAACGTAAATGATACTTATCATCTTATACATTAAAGTTCCATTTTTATTAACTGGAAATATACACAGAAACAAAGAGTAAATTTATGTTTTGAAATGTCAATCTCACAATGTAAATGATACTTATCACTTTATGCATTAAAGTTCCATTTTTATTAACTGGAAATATACACAGAAACAAAGAGTAAATGTATGTTTTGCCTGCTGTAAACGGTGGACTGAATTAGGCTAATCGGATTATAAAGACGCACGGTCGATCGTCTAGCCTCGCCAGGGTCCGGTTATTTCGGCGGTGTTAATAAATATATACGACTACTCCCCGTAGTTAGACCCAGACGGAGACTGTTCGCGACTGAACAATTAAATAAAAAACGGACAAGTGAAGTAATTTTCACATTCTTTTTGCGATGGTTCTAGACCTTTTCCCAAAATATTGGAGGACACAATAATACATACATAATACATCGATAATATTTCTAAAAGATTGAACTATATTTCACGTCAGTAACTTCATTAAATCATTCGTCTGATATGAGCTACCTGTCCAGTGCCGACTGTATTACTGTATTGTATTTTCCCCAAGTGTCCGAAAAATCAATATTTAATCACTACCCAATCTGATTAAAACTCAGACTTAATAAACCGCTCCTCTTTCGGACATGTCGCTGATTAAGCGACATGTCCGAAAGAGGAGCGGTTTATTAAGTCTGAGTTTTAATCAGATTGATCACTACCAAAACACAAGCCTTGTCCTTAACAGTAAAGGAGTTGTCTCCTCGGGGTTCTTCAGGGGATATCAAAGCTCATGATCCGAGAGGCGGACCTACCGAACTCACAGAGGCATTCTCAAAAAATATCCAAGCTTACGTTCCGCTATTATCTCACCTGGCCCCGACAAATCGGCCCCTCGGGTCAGATATCAAACTGTGTATGACATGAGCCCTATAATCCCTCGCATTATGTATACGAGTCCCACCAGGGACGTCCCAGGGAGTACCGATATGGCCAGGTCGGTATATATAGCGGTAAGGTTTTGAAGCCTGCATGTTGTTCTAAACATCATATAATTCTGCTTTCATATTAATAAAATTATATGTACATGTATAAGGGTAAATAGTACCTCAAAATATCCCAAGCATATCGTTCCATGGTGATCCAAGTGTTCCACTGGGCGTTATTAACTATTCCTATTACACTGTGTACCAAAATTCACTATAAGTATACTGCATTAAACTGAGCAAAGCTATCATTGAATAAATTTATGCCGCCATATTGGATTCGCATTCAGGCAAATGAACTCCAACTTTTTATGTGAGCTGAGCATTTTGGAGCACATTTCCAACAGTGACGTGTTCGAGGTAGTTGCACTCCTATCTAACGAAGATAATATTAACAAATATGTGCGAATATAGTGGGTTAAATCGTCACGATTTCGCAAAGTTTGAAACAAGACTTACCCGAAGAAAATCAAACCGCCTTCCATTTTCTCCCACGTGATCCTTGTACGCATGCGCATTGACTAGTATCATTTATAACCTGGTTCCCGAACACAATGGTATAGGTAACAAGCACTTACATAATCGGGGCACCAGGCTAACAAGGTCTGACTCGTTTCTATCTCATTTTGGGGCCTTCCATTGATGACATTCAAATAGAATTTCTATATTTTTAAGCGTCTATATTATTAAGGGTCAAACAATCTGTCTGAGCAGATTATATTAATCAAATTTGGCAAAAGTGTATGTTATCATAGCACCGTATTTTTCGCATGTATGTTAATTCGACAAAGTTTCGAGCTTGTTCTGTTCTGTTGACAGAAGGTGAATGAAACACCGTGAGCAAAAGAAAATACTCAATCGAGTCACAAGTTTAGCTCAGTTGAAACTATGTTTCGATAACTGATTCCGACAGTATAAAAAATATATTCTCCGGTATAAATTATCTGTAAGATGCAACATTTTCTTCACCCTCTAAATACCTGTTTACATGTATCTCCCTTCTCCGACCTGGGTTCACAGGGGCAATTATATTGTACAAATATTAAAAAATATGACATATTTACCTGGAGGGTTACGTCGTTAATGCCAATTAGATCAGCTAAGGTAGCATTCTGTGAAATGTGATCTTTAAGGTCCGACAGGCTGGGAGTTGCAAAAGGTCAAGCGATTTTCTCTTTCGGTTCTCACCGATCAACAGCAGGCAAGTCGCCATCTCGCAAAAAGTCCACTTCGATGCATAGAACGAGCGACGTGAAAAACGGCTGTGTGCAATTTATCGTAATGGAAGTTTGTTTTGAAGTGATTGATTGAAATTGTAGTTTAAGGGCCGCTTCCCATTCGGATTTCGCGGCCCATCAACTCAATGTTTTATTTGGATTTCGCGGTACATTTCTTTGTTTTCTTTTAATATCTTTTCCAGCGCTAAATATATAAATAAATAAATAAATAAATAAATAAATAAATGAATAAATAATAAATAACAATGATAGATTAGCAGGAGATGTAAATAGAAGTAAATAAGAGTCGCTATGTACAAGTTCGTAAGTCTCTTTCGGGTTTTTTGGGTTAAGCTATACTAGTAAATATGAGTTCACTGTTGGTCTAATCGCGTGGATGATTCCTTTGTCTTGGTACCCCTTTGTACGCACAAAGCCGTCCAGAAAAAACTGGGAGAACCATGGGCGTCTTCAGGATTTTTCGAATCGACTTCCCTAACGACGCCCTTGGGAACAGGGTGGGTTCTTCCAGAAATCTGTGCCTGTAACAATTGCTTGGAGTGTGTATTGGGGCACAGGACGGCAGGTCTACGTCCTATATTGTGTGAAAGTCAAAGGATGATATGTGTTGAGGCGTCATTTCGGTGTCATATATGGGGTAGCAGGTCTGTGTGGTTTAGGATTTGGTATTCTGGTTGCTCAGTTCGGTGGAGTAGCCTGTCTAGCGTGGTACAGGGTCGAGTATTCTGGACGTTCTTGTTGTCCGACGATGATGATCTTCATGCATGTTTATCTCCATTTGGTGCTGTTTCATAATATTTGTCGTCATCGGTGTTCTGTTTCATGGCTGGTCTTACTCGTCTGTGGTCTTCAGTGTGCTGTGCCTGTATTACAAAGAATAGAAGAGTTTGTATTTTCTTGTTTTCTGGTGTTATTTTTTGCCATCGACTGGCACTATCGTGATCTAAGTCACACATGATCAATATCAATAAATAATTAGGTACTAAATATTATAAATAAAAATATTATTATAGTTAAAGCCGATTGTGAATGTTTCATATAACCTCCAGTCTTCTGCCCCTGCATGAAGACCGGACGGTTAACATTCGTTAACGAGGGTTGGAAATAAGGGAACACAATTTGGTCGGAGCTCGTTATTAGGAGCTTTTAATTTGATCAGTGAATTTGTCTATGTTATTGCTATGGCATTTTGATTGGTTAGTGTCCAAATTTGATCAGTCATTTCTGATCACTGACCCTTATTTCCGCCCCTGTAAAATAGTTTTGACTCTAAGCGTGCTACATTTATTCAAATTTGGTCCTAGGTTTATTGGTGTCTTGGTGTAACCATATGGTATTAAATGGTAGAGTGATAGTCAGTAGATTTGATGTAAGCTAGTAAGGTGGAGTATACTTTGTTTATAAGAGATGGTTTAGGATTTAATATAGAAGCCAACGACAGAGGGACATTTAAGTTTTTGAGTTCGTTTTCCAGTGTTCGGCGATAGAGGTCATGTTTTGGGCATTTGAGTATAAAATGTTCTATCGTTTCTTCTTCGTTGTTGCATGAAGTGCATAGTGGTGATGTGTTTTTTATTAGCTTAGATAAGTGAGATTTTAGTCCTGTTTTGCCTAGTCTTAATCTTGTGATGATGCGGTCGTCACGTTTACTGTTTAGCTGGAATCCAAAACTCCTTCTGAACTCGGAAACTCTCTCCTTTTATCCTATTAGCCGTCTAAGGGTCACGTGATGTTTTTATTGTTAGCTATCAAAGGGGCTGTCACCATACCGACCTATTTAACCGGTTAAACTTGTTTTACCGGTTTCTTACGACAGGTTAAACCGGTTTGACCGGTTAAACCGGTTTTTCCGGTTTCTTACGACCACACCCTCATTACGTCATACGATGACGTCACTTTCGTTCTCAATTCTGATTGGTCACCTCCATAAGGGCCCGTCTACTACTAACGTGTGTGAATTTCCAAGACCTCTGTGACTTTTCCCAAAAATTCCACCGATTCGCTCCGGGACCCTTCCCATTGTGTTTTCCTCGGCGAGACGAAAAAAACGAGACCCACAAGCCACAGTAAAGCCCACAAAAAAAGTGACCACCCCTCCCCCCATATATGTTTTGAAGTAATATCGCGTCGGCTTATATTGGAAATGGTGGACAGCATGAGAAGCGAAGCTATGCTTATTTACAAATTCATGAACAATAGAAGCGATACATATATTGTTAGGCATTGGCAGAATAAACTCAATAACTAATTGAGCAATAGAATCATCACCGATATGTATAGTTTAACCAAACCTTTGCGTTAGCGTCAAAGAGATATGAGATAATGGCAGGCCGCGGATTATGATTATGGTGTGTTAAAAGGAGTCGTTTCCGGACAGGATGGTAACCATTACTTTATCAAGTAATAATTTGTGACGATAATCGCACAATTGTTAATGAGTAACATGCACAACAAGCTGTCATGATTATCACTTCGAACCGTTTAGTCCATTTCACACCTGACTGTCTCAGTGGGTCAATCATAGCCTATAATTTGTACAGCTTCCGTTGTATTCACTGCTTATTGTGCAAATCCCCCATTGAAATGAAGTTGAAAATCACTTTATCTGATAGCTAAGCAGTTATCAGAACTGTAGATATCGATCTGATAACTTCTTACATTGGTCGACAAACAACGTGTTTTTTATATACTTGATATTCAAATTCCCAGAACGCCACCCCCCCCCCCCCCCCCTCTCCGCGCCCTGTAGTCTTGGG
Organism: Hanleya hanleyi; assembly: GCA_036873755.1. Taxonomy (NCBI): domain Eukaryota; kingdom Metazoa; phylum Mollusca; class Polyplacophora; order Lepidopleurida; family Hanleyidae; genus Hanleya; species Hanleya hanleyi. The sequence continues at coordinate 25,328 of JAVTVY010010784.1, forward strand.
CTCAACCTTGAGTGAGAACACTAGATCGCCTGTTCAATTTTCACTCCCTCGTAAAATCGACTGGGGGATTGAATCTTATGGTCTGCAGCTCGTTTTTTTATAATATTTCCGTTGGATTTTTTGCTCAAATGTTAGGGACACTGGTCAAATTGTTAGATCCATTGATTTAATTTTGTGTAGAAAGTTGGGGTGCTTGAAAATTTTGATGGTTTATCGTAAGCATGACAAGGAAATACATTTCCTCAACATATAAATTAAGTTCCAAATGTGTATGGAAAATTAAATATTTACACCTTTTTAACACCTTTTAATAAATTTACACCTTTACGGGTGTAAAATCGGGGTTAGAATCAATCTTCATACATTTGCACCTTTCCTACACCTTATTTACACCCCCTAAAGGTGTAAACATGAACCCAGAAGGTGTAAACGTTTGATTTACACCTTTTTTGCACCTTTTCTACACCTTCTGAGCTTAGAGTGTAGGGTGAAACAATATGAATGGTTCGGGGTAACTGACGACCGCATCGAACTATATATTTGCTTGTTGGGGCGAACAATGTGTGTTATACTACCCGAGGGAATGAAATTATTGGACTTACCTGTATCTTACAAAATCAGTACGATCATCATCAGGGGTATTTGTAATGTATCCGTTTCCATGGTGATGTCTTGATATCCAGGAAGTTAGTTGTGATTAGTGTGATCTTTCCCAGAAACAAATCTCACACAATGACGCTAAGGAACAATGGCGCTGATCGCAGCCAATAACGGAACAATTTTGACACCGACTACTTCTATATAAATTCAGAAAACATATGCGACGATGATACTTTAAACCGGTGATCATACGAAGCCATCACAGCATTTCACGTTTAAAAAATTTCCGAGGACAAACATGGCTGATTTCCAACAACCTCTGGTCACCAGACAAATGCTAAAACACGAAATATGACGACACTGGATTCTGACGAACGCTGATATCAATAATCTGGCCATTGATGCAACCTCACCAATGTCACCGAGACTACATCCGTGTATTTAATCTGGTAATGTACACTTCGATAATCTGAATCTGCTAAAGGAGATTTAAGCAAGTCCTGACGAAGAATTGTCCGTAATTGATTGATTATATGTTTTCACGATAACATCAACTTTATAATGACGTCGACATTTACGAACTGAGTAGTTCTCCTTGGCTCAATATTATAGTCAAATGCCAATAAGGTATACCCTATGGTTGAGACATATATACAAGTACATTACTATGTCAGCGACAAACTATTGAAGCGGTTTCAAAACAATTTTCTCAATGGTATTTTATAACTCATCCAGAGGCACACTTGTAAGATAGCTCCAAATCCGATCTAAATCCTCGCAATGCGGCTATGTTGACAATACACGTCCGCTGACTTTACAAAATAATAAGGTAAATGCTAATAATTCAACGCAGAGTAACCGCACCATGATAATCAACTTAAACTCAATCAGAATGAGTATCGCTTGTTTGGAGGCTATAAACGAAAAACGAACCTCACTGAGAGGAACGCCCTTCGCGCTTTCAAATAACATCCACAGTCTATTAATGACTGATGGGATCTCAATAAACTCACTGTCACGGGAAATGGTAACGGTTGAGATCAGAATGGACTCGGCAGCCGGTGCATAGAAACGGTTCGCTGTACAGAATTGTAGAAGTATTTAACAAGCTTGTTCGTTTGAATATCGTTCAAATGGACGCTCAATAAAAGACATTGTCCTCCATATCGATCAGTTTGCAGTCGTTCTTCATCTTAGTGCTCTGGTCTTGTGGTCGATTTATGGCACGGCTCACTATAATTATGTTCAGAAACTTTCCTTAGATGACTGTCAAACTCAGAGAACTCTGTGCATTCAGAGACCGGTAGTCTGGTCTCCAGCAATACCCAAATATATTTTGTCAGTAGAATTGATACCCTTCATGAATTCACAAAATGTCGTCATTGTTTATACCTGACCAAAAGCTTTACATTAACTTTTCTTAGCTTTCTTCCGCAATACGTCCAAAACGGGCAGGTCAGTACAGATCTAATGAGACCTTCGCAATGCTTACTTATCACTGCAACGAAAATAATAAATGCTCTAGGCACATGTTGAACCGTTCATGTTTAACCGACCAAATCAAAATGGCCCGCATATCCTATTCAACGAAATAGGACTCTTTTCTTTCATGGAATATTACTTCGTTATCCTCAGCTAGAGCTCATTGCAGAGGAATCTCGGGTATCACAAAAAAAATATCGGTATGTTTGTATATAACTCATTCACGAGAAAATCTCAGGCATCACAAAAGAAATATCTTCATGTTTTGTATTGATCTCTCACAAAAAAAAACACAACTACGCGGTATTTCCTACACTGAGCATGTACAGAACAATAAATGTAACGGTTCGGATCACAAAAAGTCGACAAAGGGATCGATTAATCGTCGATACTTATACAAATAGAATTTTTCATGGACGAGCGTACTAAACTGTGCATGCGCTCAAAGATAGTATCGTAATGTGTACCATTACCACAAGCACTCTATGGTGAGATACACCATTACTGAGCAACCAGGAGGACGTTTACACAGCTCGGAAACAGTTAAAACAGTTGAATTTTTTTATTACCGTGTTTGCCATAGTTTTTCTTGAGCCAGATAGATTAACCGGTACCATTCTGAGGTATCAAACTGAACTATCGCTAAAATATATCTAACCCTCCACACCCAAATGTCTCATGGGCTTCTCAATCAGCCGGATGGGGCTTGTCAAGATATGGTGTATAAAAATTCAACTGCATATGAACAATGTTTGCATCATGATTTTCGCTTACTAATTTGCTAATTTTCATTGCTCATTTCTTTATCACTAATAAATATTAGAAGATCAAACTATGGATTTTCTTTGTTGGACGACATGGGAGAAAGTGCTTTACATAGCACAGGTATGACTCTGTGTGCAAACCAGTCCATTGTCTTTGATTTTACGAGTATAGCCGTTGACGGAACCCAACTTATCGAGATTGCTTGCATATAACTGGCAAGAAATATTGAGGATAAACAAAAAAGATCAGATCTTTGAACAAGAGATAAGAAGTACTTACGAATGTTAGTTTGTTGTGATAGAACTGATATTTTGTCCAATATTTTCCTGAACCTTGCCTGTCAGTTGCTGGGCAAACGACACTAGTTGAGAACAATGATTTGTTTGTCGTGGTATTTAGCTCCCTCTGTCGGTTGGTTCTCGGGTTACAAAAATACTAACCATCTGCCAAGGTCGATAGCAGAAACCCAGAGATAACTATGTTCTGCTATAATAAAACAATTTTATGTTTTTGGAGAGTCAAGTGAACGCTTTGTTCCATCTCATAGTAATATCATTCATGGCTGAACCCAGCTGGGGGTAGGTTCTGAGGGATTCATTTTAGTTTATAGATAATTTTGCGGAAAATCTTTCCATATTCTGTTTACGCCGTCTACTGTTACACGAGATAAACGGCGCAAGTTATTTAAAACTGACTCATATAACGCCGTGATCTGCTGAGAGGCAGGATAATGTAGTCTAATATATGTACGCTTCGGTGCCTACATACGGAGTGATGCCGCCTCATAACAAACCTGAAGCTGAGAGATGTCTCTTCTTTCTCAGAACTAGTTAGCGAAGGCAGGTGAAAACTTTCTTCATGAAAGTTATAAGACATGATTGAGAAGACCTGTTCATCTGCATGTTCCTGTGCATGTTGAGAACAAGTTATTGCAGGAAAAACGTTTTCATAAATTGGAGCGATATGCAAGAGGTGGGAAAATTGACGACGAGTGGCGACTAAAAAGCAACTATATGACTATACAGGAAAGCATCCCTCGGCAGCCAACATTCAGACCCGATTATACGGTGGATTCTCGGACGCAGCCTTACTATCTCAGCCGCGCTTAAATTGTCGCTCTTCATGTGGGAACTATGAAGTATCCACACGGTCCTAGCACCGGCTTAAGCGGAATAAAAGCTCTTATAATTATAAAAATGATAACGAATGATACTACAGAACATGAAAGTGAGTCTAGAATATATACATGTACAATAGTTACATTTGCGATTACTATAGACACAATGTAAGTGGGTAGCCTGGATATCGGTCTTTTAGAAGATGATTTGTCCCAGTGAAATCCATTCAATATCTTCCTGCGGGTGGTATTGTCAACATATATTGTCAAAGTATCGTGAACCCATTTGCAGTTATTGCTGAACGCGACGTTAAATCTAATAATTTATCTCACACATATTTGCATTAATTAAGTAGGTTACTGCATTCTTTACAATACAATATACCTGCTATTCTCCCTACTGCATATGGCACTGATCATAAGGCACTGATCAATATCATATATATTGTACCTTATGTGAAGTCATTGTGATATAATCTTGTGTTTACATAGCTTGCCCTGACTATAGTTTAGACAATTTCAAATGTCTCGCCACAGTTTGCCCATCATCATAAATAATCTAGGACATGGAGATGTCACGGTACATGAAACGTGCAACGAAACTATAAGCAGTGATATAAAGTAACTCCAATGCAACAAATGTGTTTTTAAGGTGAAAAGATAATGAAATTGGAAGGAAATAAAATACAAAAATTTCAGCGTATTCCCTTATGACCGCCATTTTGAACTTCCCGTTGTTGCTTCTAACGCAAAGTACTGCGAATATGCTCAAAATAAGCATGCCATGGTAATATCTGGTGTGAAGTAAAGTACCCCGAAGATGAAATCTGAGTATTTCTACCAGACAAAATGACCATAAAATGGAAAAGTAAATTCAATCACGCGTTTGAGAATTATAAGCTTATTGAACCAGAAAACTTAATGCATGAGTGAATTTAGGTACCGGTAAAACAAATGCCGCAAATTGGAAGCCGCTAGACAAAATTGTGGAAAAAATATTTCTGTAAACCCACATCTCCGACATCTCGCTTGGCGAAGTGTTAAAAACTGCGAATAAGCGGACAAAGCTAACATGACCTCACATGGTATCTGTGACGTCATACATGACGTTAAAGACTAAACGTGAAAATATCTTACATATTATTTCTGCACCCAGTGATACCAAAACATGTTACAATTTGATAAAAGTATAGACTGGAACAAATGATCCCCCAATCTTTAACATTCAATATTGAAGGTTTGGGAATATCCAAATTTGAAAATCTGTACAAGACAAACGCCCCCGTGCCGAAAAGGCAGAGAAGTGTTTCTCAGCAGGTAATTATTTGGACTTGCAGGAAAAACTGTCTACAAAATTCCTTTCAGGGGCTGGGAGTGAGGAAGGGCTTATGGGATTATAATCGTCATGGATGTCTCTCTCAAAATGTTTGCTTTTCAAATATACTCATTGACACAGTTTTGGAGTGCCTTCTCGGTGGAAACGGTTTCAGCCGACATTGGTAATACTTTGGGAATACTGACATGACAATTTTGTGTATATTATGTATTAGTCATCTCGTTAACAATTAAGAAATAGAACTAACCCCTTAGCTTAAAAAAATCTTTTTGACCGATATGTAAAATACGTTGACAAATACTGAGCAATTTGTAGATACTGTTGTTAACGAATTTCGATGACTCTAATCGAATCTAAATTGTGTCTGTTTCAGAAATGGGTGAGATACCTAAGAAGTGGAAAACATTGACGACGTCTGGCCACTAAAATGCAACCATATATCTGCTCAGACGAGATTACGGGAGATTCTATGACGTAGCCTTGAAATCTCAGCTGCGATTTTATTGCAGTTGTTCATGTGGAAGCTACGAAGTAACCGCGCGGTACCTAGCAACAGCTTAAGAGAAAAAATACGCTAGCTCAGGAGCTTCGATGACGCGAATGATCGCGAAATTCTTCAAGGACGAAGGCTAGATTCTGAATGTTCATTCTGAGTATACACATTCGAAAGAAATTTTTATCTCAATAATGACGTGGAACCACGGCACTTATCTCACTGATACCGGCCATACCGGACATAGTTTGAGAATGGGTGCATTTACTTTTTCCGCTCGACTTCTCATCGAATTTGACAGCTCTGTATCCTACTTCCGTAACCTAATATCACAGCTTTGTAATTGGGTCAGTAATAGTCCACACCGAACTCCAATAAATTACTGTAATTGAGCAGATTACCCACACAAGCCATGAATTATCAAACTTTACAGGCTGGTTTTCCCATGAATCAGGAAATAGTTTAATCGATTATAGCTAAATCTCTGATATCATGATACCTGATACATAATGAAGTTAATATGATTCTACAATGAAAACAGATGGGTGTCGTTTTCTGAAGATACTATGAAATTAGATGGGGAATGATAAGTGGGGATGATGAAGACCTAGCCTTATCAGACTTGTTGGGGCTTGGTGGTAATACTTTGGATAAGACAGAGAGCCGTCTCGTATCCAACTTTGTGCAAGATGTGTGGACCATTAGAGCGGACATTGAGGGGTTGGGGGAGGCAGAACTGCTGTAGAATGTTAATGTGACAAGACTTTACACTAGGTGCAATGTGAAGGATTACTTTGTGAAATGGTTCAACAGTGGAAAGCTGGAGAGGACGGGGAGCAATAGGATACTTAAAAATGTAGGACACAAGGATGAGGATTACCAGGGTGTTGGGGGCAGGAACAATTATTAAAGAAAGTGGGTTGGAGAGAAATTCGATGGGTGATATAGTAAATGTTGAGTGAATGAAGGAGGATGAGTGGTTATTGGGAGATTTAATTGTGAGTGTCCATGGTGATAATTAATCAAAGTTGCCACTAAGAATCGGTCCGAGAAGAGAGAATGAGAGGGCTTGACAGATGGAAATATTATGTGATACTTCTGTAGTTATGGGAATTAAGAGAGGGTATATTGTGTAATAGGAATGTGGGGATTAAACAGTGTCTATGTCCTACATGATCTGGGTAAATAGGCACAAGGGAAACTACTGGGATAATTGATTGAGGAAAATAAGAGGGAATACTGGGTGGAATTAATATGGCATTGGATTATATGACCTTCAGTGAGCGGATATATATTGGGATATTTCATTGAGGAAAATGAAGGGAAATACTGGTTGAATAACTGGTGTATATGTATATGAATATGTGTGAAAATACCGAGGTATAAGTTATAGACGATTAAGGGAAATAGAGGACAGAATGGGAATATATCAAGGGGAACAGATATTTATTGTCAGTGGCTATGGTATGAGGGAGCATGTGTCATACTCTGTATGATTAGGCACAGTGAAGGGGAAATGGTGGGATATTGTATTGAGGAAAATGAGAAATACTGGGTGATATTTACATGGCACTGGATTCATGATTTCGGGAAATAGGCAAAGTGACGGGAAATATTGGGGTATTTTCAGGGAAAATGAAGAGAAATGGGTGAAATAATTGGTGAATATATAGAGATGATTAAGAGAAATAGAGGTAAGACTAGGGACCTGATCAAGATTAGATGAAATGGAAAAAGATGTAAAAAAGATATAATGGGGAATTACCGATGGCCATGCGTCATTGGTATGAGGGAGCATGTGTAGGGCGGTGTGGGGGAACGCGTTTGTACGGTATACTCTGTATAAGGGAAAAATAGTGGGATATTGCATTGAGGAAAATGAGAAATACTGGGTAAAATTTCCATGGCACTGGATTTATGATTTCGGGAAATAGGCTGAAATATTAAATGTTGAGTGAATGGGGAGGATGAGTGGCTATTGGGAGATTTAATTATGAGTGTCCATTGTGATAATTAAGTTGCCACTAAGAATCGATCCGAGAAGAGAGAATGAGGGGGCTTGACAGATGGAAATATTATGTGATACTTCTGTAGTTATGGGAATTAAGAGAATGTATATTGTTTAATAAGAATGTGGGGATTAAACAGTGTCTATGTGACACTGTTAAGAGGGATCATGTGTAGGGCGGGTTGGGGGAAACGGGTTGCACGGTGTGTTCGCACGACCTGTGCCCATCGCGGTGCGATGGAGTGCCCAAGTACATCCATCCATCCATCCATTGCTAAATAATTGCTATGGAATAAAATAGATTATTTTACCAACATCAATCATCAGTGTGTAGCCTTTCTGAGACGATAGGACAAAGCTTTTTTGTAAGATTCAAATGACGAGTTAGGCCGTGAGGACGACTGATTGGCCAGAATGGATAAATAACATAAAACGTTTGAACTGTTAACCCTACCAGGCTACCCTACCAGGAAGGGGGGGGGGCCATAACGACCCTCTACCAACTTCCTATCCTATCTCCGAAACGACAAAACATTGAGAACTGAATTCCCGTGATTTTGCGGATGATCATATTGGGGTCACTTCCGAGCAGAGGATCATGGCGGCCAAAAATAGCGACAATGTGGTGCAGCAAAAAAAGTTAGGTTTTCGTCACTTTTCTTCAAAATTCCTGCTTCCTGCGTGGTGGAAAAGTGAGCAAAAGCTATTTTATTTCACATCCGATTGTTATTTACAAATTTATAAAGCATTTTTTAAAACGCCAATTTTGAAAATGACGTCACTATCTCGTGATCATGGCGGGTATTTTGATTTTTTCTTTACATTTTCTAGTATAGCTCGATCCCAGGGTGTTGTGTCATAAGTTCCTACGAAGTAGGCTACAGATCGCAAATTGTCCGGTAATGAGTGAGTGAGTCAGTCAGTCAGTCAGTCAGTCAGTCCATCCGAATCCTTTCGTCGGCAAAATAAGGAGAACCGTTGACATTAGAACCTTGATTTTTGGCATGAACGTGCATTAGGGCATTGTTACCAGCAAGCTCTGAGCTGACCGAATTCTGATGAAAATTTGATTTATATTTATTATTATTTTAATTATTTACTGATGGCTCAGCGAGTGCACCGTCATGCCCATCGCGAACCCTTGGCTGTATGTTTCACTGTGACTTTTGAAGGTTCCCTGATACGGCATATCACGACACACCGGTTCTGGTAAAATCAGCGAAGTTAAGCGACTTTGAGCCCGGTCAAGACTTTGTGTAAACGGGGCCCATTTAACCAATGGATAAATGAGTGAATTCAGTCTAATAGACGAAGGTCCCAAGCTGAAAGCGCAAGCTGATGCAATAAGCATAGTAATGAAAACGTACATTTACCTTCTGTCATAGGTCTGTCAAATTTGCCACTGTGCTATCCGACATCCGAAGTAGGGTGGGCATTAGGACTCCGACGCGCACCGACTCCTGGTCATAGCTAATCTAAGTGTAAAAGTTAATGCTAATTTTCCATCATTTGTTAGTGCATTTATCTACACTGCTATTACCAACTTGCCATCATCAATTCACACAATTCAGTATGTTGTTATAGATATATGTAAACTGTGGCCTTTAACGTGCATCCTATTTCACATCCAAACATTTCATCACAGACCACATCAAGCTTCAAATTCAGGTCAAATTGCCCACTGGTGGTGAAATATCCTACATCAACCAATTAAGTCAGCCTGGTGCAATAACCCAGCAGAACAAAGAAAGATGTGGTATCATTCTTCAGATTAGTCTGTGTGAGCAACAATGGTAAAAGTTTACTGAGGGTGAAACAAAGCCATCATGCAAGCCACCCAAGGAATTTATCAGCTTGTATTGGGACATTTTGTTGGTATCATGTAAGCTGTTTAGTAGTTTACTCATTCAAATCTCCATACCATATTTTCTGTTTTTCAACAGACAAATCTGCATCAAGTGTATGGAAACATGATATATGCACCCAGAGCCCTGATCTACAGCTGTATAAAACTCAACATCTGGCATTGACGGCATGTTTAAAGGGTCTTAATTTATTTTCTTTGGGTAGAATAGTTCAATCATATCAAACCCTACTACGTAGGTCCTGTGACGTTAGTCACACTGCTCATGTTTCATATCCCTGGCTCAAATATTTAAGGAGGCCTATATCCCCCACCGGCCTGCACAGGTCTCAATGACGGCGTATAATGACTTGCGTCTGTAAATTACCTTAATGCTTACTAAAATAAATTTCTAGCTTCACAGGATACCGCCGCGTCAGTTCTTTAGCGTTGACCTTTTATGTTGACCATATCAAAAGAATCTATATCTTGTTTTATTTAAGGGAAACAGTATTGTTGAAAGTAACTCAAAGAACATTGGTGGTTTCTTGCAAATTGTATTATACTTCATCGGTTTGCCACGAATGATGGATATGTTTGACTGGGCGAAAAAGAAATATCTTCAGCCTTCCTCATTTTTTATCAAAAAGGTGCACGTACATGTAAATCTAGAGATTAATTGTATCCAGCGTTATATATGTTTCGAAGATACATTTTTTTGGACATTTTGTCATTACGGTCGTCAGAGGGGTAACTTATGTTCGTTTTCAAGACTACCGGTCTGCTACCTCCTATTTTTGGGAAACCCGTTGGCCGAGTGGTTTAGATCATCGACATATATTTCTGCGATCAGGTGCCTTACTCTGATCTAGCACGAGACTCGCCCGATTTGCAGCACTAAAAGCTGTGCTATACCAAAATAGTGTAATGATGATAGTGAAAATAATGTTATAAATGTTTGAATTATCTCTTACAGCAGTTCATTTACAATACAGACAATTTGTGATGGGAAAGAGCTCTTCATACTCGATTTGCTGCACCCAGGTCAAGTACACAGGGTGGCAGACTTTGATATATAGGACAGTGGAGATTACTCCCAGTGTCTCTCGATAATCCTCGTCACGTGGCTGCCATCTGATTTGCATGACCCACTTTTAGAAATTGTGTGCTCTGTTTGAGAGCCCCTTGAAGGTTATCAAACATAACGGCACCAAGTAAATGTACAGCATTGATGATAAGAATGTTGGAGTATATCGTCTGATTCAAAGTTGTACGACCAAAGCATTCCTAATAAAATATAACTAGGTCACTTCGTCAAACCGGGGCCGTCAATGCCCAACTCTAGCCTTGTCTCACAAAAAAGACGTGTGTTTACCAAGAGATACGCCTTTGTTGAAGAAGATGCTATCTGAAGCAGATATCACTTGCTATACCAAATTCCTCTCATATCAGATCGGTCCGTCCGGAAAACAAATATATCTTATAATGTGACGCTTATCTTGATATACCTTCCATTTCAAAATGACAAGAACTCTAAGATCCTGCCTCTGAAATAAATCATTCTCTTCTTTACCGTGCAAGATGTAAGTTGCATGAGTGATTGATCTTGTCGAAGTTGAACCTAAATTGTTCAACGTGATTAATAATTGATGCGCGTGGTACAGGAGCAATAACTAAATCCGATCCTGTCAAAGCATAAAAAACTACAGGGAAGACAAATGGTGAAGTCTTCACGCTGAGGACCCACCTGTACATTAGAAGATGCGTCGCCATTGTACATACCGTAAAAGAACAAAACCATTAAATTAACTGGTACACATCGTGGATATCGTGACAAGTATTCGGCGACTTATCTCCATAGCTCATTGGTGCTTTATCCAGTGACACTAGCACATTACCCGTGTGGTAAATCTACATCATTCTGACTCCCAGCGCATACACCTTTCTGATCCCTCGCAATAGCAGGGAACCATTTCTAATATCATATCACTACGCAGTGGCATGGACCTAGTGGCACGGACGGATGCTATCCCTCAGCGCCTTTCTCACCCCCTACAGTCACAGGGCACCTTTTAAAATAAATTATATCACTACCTAGTTGCACCCAACCAGTGGGTCACAGAAAAGATTTGTACCGGATTGAAAGGGCGCTTACCTGTCGGTGTAACCGACGGTAGCCACCTGTCTGCTCATTTGACCAGGTCTGGGTACTTTGCTGTTCTTCTGATGATGTGTCTGACAAATAGTATTGATCGATTTTGGAACTGAGTTCATTTCTTAAATTCCTATGGTCGAAATGCATATTTAAGTCAACATAAATCAGTTTATTCGGCACAGTCGAAGGAAATGCGTTCAGAAACTTTCAGAAAATCGTAACAGGAATTTCTGTTGACGCGCCTCTTACATATGCTCGAATGTAAAGGTATCCCTTTGATATTTTGTACGTGGTCGTTCGACCCCCTTGAATATCACCTCCGGCATAATCATCACAAACCGGCTAACGGATCATAGCATGTCATTTATAACATAAAATGGGCGAAACGATGTGATAGTTTTGGAAAACATTACACATGCGTGTCGATGCGCATAGTGTGAAGTGCGCGTCTTATGCAACATCAAAAAATGGAATTATTTGACTTACCTATATCTGACAAAATCAGAACGAAGATCATGATGAATATTTGTTATATATCCGTTTCCATGCTGATGATTTGATGACTCACACAGATATATTCATGTCATAGGTAAGAGGTCATGTAGCTGATGACCACCAATGCTGAGACTATTGTGTCACCGATTGTTTTACCACAAAGATAGAAACTACGTCACGCAGAATCTTCAAACTTTTGTTCCAGAGAAGCCGTAACAGTATTTCACGTGCAAGAGATTCCAATGAGCAAAGATGGCCGATTGCTTACAACCCATATTCGTGAGGCTTAAGCTACAACAGAAAATATGACGAGTTGTGGGTTTGCTAATTCAGAAATCAAATATCCATCAATACCAGGGAGAGCTTCTCCCTTATAGGTCTAGATCAAGGTCGTATACGGCGACTCATTACGAAGCATTTCCCGTAATTGATACGATTATATGTTATTTTCATTAACAGCCGAAACTTACGAAATGTGTACATCTCTGAGGTGCATTATTATAGGTGAATTGCCGGAACCGTATACTCTGTTGTCGTTCATGTATACATCCTATGTCAGCGGTAAACCCTTGGAGTGGCTTTATAATATATCTTCACTCTGCTATTATAATCCCTCTGGAGGCATATTTGCAATATAGCTCCCAAGCTCAGATAAATCCATGCTTGCCGCGATGCTGACAAAAGCCGTTTACTGAATTTCCAAAATAATAAAGAAAATGTCAATAAATCAACGGAGAGTTACCGCACCACGATGATCAAGGTAAATTCAATCAGTTGAAAATACAACACCAGTCGACTAGAGCTTAAACATGTAACCCAACACGAATCTCACTACGACGAATTCCATTCAGGCTTCCAAATAACATCCACAGTGTATCAAGGCTAGATTGGATCTAAATAGACTTACTGTGACGGGGAATTGCAATCAGATAGAATTCTGAATATTTGAACCGATTCTTACGGTGTATTAAGGCGAACATACTGTAGATTAAGAATGAACAGCAGATGAAGATATGTAAAAGCATTGCAACAAACGTATGTTTCCTAATCTTTAACAACAACAAAAAATCATAGAACACTGTGCATTTATGGGTGGGGTGTCGTCTGATGTTTGCATTGATCGTGCATTGATAGAAGTTCTCTTTCGGAAGAGATGGTTGGCCCTGAAAAGGGCCGTTCCAAAGCGACGAACAGCTTGAAGGTCGATATATTTGCTGGATGAATAACAGGAGTACGGAATTATTTCGAGTTATGAATGGTATCTAATTGAGCCTTGCTAGTAGTTTGAGATTTCTCTTTTGCGTTCCGGCCGTCCTTCTAATCCGTTTGGCTGCATGTACAGAGGTGACGGTGGGAACATGCTCAGACTTTCCCAAATCTCCTTTGCCGTCAGTGAAAGCGTTAGCTGATGTCTGCTTGGCGTTGGTGTCGATGTTGGAAAAGACACGCCTTTTCTTGGGTTGGCTGTCGACATCAGATGCTTCATTGATCCTCCTTTTGGGACGAATTGTCTGTAAGTTTTCAAAGTTAACAACTCGATTATGCGAATGCGAAGCATCGCTGGAAAGAGACGAAACATCGGCTGGTAATATGGAATACATGTTTAAGTAACGAAGATGAAATTTGCTGAGATAGATGTGTTGATATTGCTGTCAAATTTGGTTCTGTCATTTGCCAGTCAGTCAGTCAGTCAGTCAGTTTTGAATTTGGATGGCGCATGCAATCCGTTAGGATTATGCGCGCCAGTGTCATTGCATTGAGTTGAAAAAATAAAACAGATTTTAAAAACACAATAAAAAGTGTTAAAAACGGTGTGTTAAAAACAATAACGGAGGAAATATATAAGGAAACTAGACAGATGTATGTATAAGAAAAGAAAATTATATATAATTGACTAGATATTAATTTAAATATGCTATTAAAAAATAACATATAGAAAAACCGACTCCAAAGGCGTTATTTATAGACATAAACGGAAGGGGAAATAATCGTAACAACAACCAGAATACACCAACGACCCTATTTATAAAATAATATACAATTAAATTAAAAAAGGCCAATATGGTACATGCATATTTCGTTTTTGACTAACTTGATTTAACTCAATATATAATTAAGATGAATAGGTGGATAATTCAAACAATAATCTGTATTGTGAATAAACATCTATGCTCATCCTGATGAAGACCATGCCCGATGACCTCGTAGTATCATCAGACACCAATGTCCAACCAGAACGAGCAAAGACGTTATTTAAAACAAAACTGTTCACCCCCTCCCCACCCATACGCATAGATAATGAAATGGATAATTAAAAACAATAATTGGTATAACATCCGTACTCCTCCCGAAAAAATACCGCGAATGATGACCTACAAAAGTATCATCAAACACTAATATCCAATTAGAAGGAGCATGGACATCTTAAAATGTGCTCTTTTAATTGAGCAGAGATAGTTTAAAACCACCAATAGGAAAGTATATATTAAATTGTTATTTAATATTCCTCAGCTCATTTTTGAAAATTTAAAATTATATGCATGTACCATTAGAGTAACCTAGACTAGATACTAAACTCTATAACAGAATGATAAAAATCAATATAAAAACCTGCGGGTGTCTAGTATAACGGAATAGTTGCAAAACTTGCATTAAAATCTCTTAGAACGTATCATAAATCTAGACACTGCCGCAAACACTTTATCCCTATCTTTAGGGGGATTCAATTTTAGATGTCATTTGCCTGGGTAGTTTGACTATTTATACGAAATGATATGTAAAGTCTTTTGTTTTACGAGGTTTAACGCACAGACTTGTATTGTTGTCCTTTGGTTTGTGTTCTTTCGAATGAACGTGTGAAAGTGTGAGGTCTACAATAGTAAGATGTCACGTGACGTCTGCTGTGCAGGTCTGTCTGGTCACCTGTAATGGACACGTCGATAGGTTATGTAATATGCAGGTTGGCTAGTGGTCCAGACACTTTCCAGTTACCGTACCATGGTTTCATATTGCCCTGACCTAGTCTGAATCCAAAACGATGACACGGGTTATCCGTTTTACGTCCCACGTATGGTCTGTGAACGATGACCAACAGGTTGACGGTACTGCAAACTACACACTCATCTCCGTACACAAAGGTACGGCAGAAGAGTGAGTGGAGCGTGGTGATTACGTTGTAATATGAAAACAGATAAGAGATTACTGATTTATTATCTACTCTCCACGTAGGAAATTATTATCTGTAATGGTGTTTCAGTGTAAATATTTCCCTTCCACTATTCAAGAGGTCTACGGCATGATTCCACATACAAGTTTGCAAAATCCAATGGGTGAGAGATGGTATGGAACAAAGTTTATTGCTCGATCTCTAGTTCAGCATCGTACCACAGATACACTAGTTACTGAGGAGGGACATTCCGTTCAAAACGGTAGACTGTTGTTTGGTTTTACTGTTCAAACCATCGATGACATGCGTTCAAATATGGTAGGCGGTCAGCATTTTTTTCCACACTAGAGTAAATTAACCCCATCTGGCCATGGCGACATGAGATGCATCCTATAGCATTAAAGTTTCGAAGGGAAGAGGCAGGGGTAGTAAAGTCTCCCATCCCGTTGACATTATAAAACTTGTGTATATTCTCTATGAAACACAGCCTTTTGTGCAAGAATTGAAGAAATTAATTTTGCTTCTTCACAAATGTAACAGCGAGGGCTGTATAAACGCCAGATCCACTTATTACAATATATTTTTTAGTGTGGTGGGATATATTTCATGTTACATGTCTAGACGGGTTAAATTGCGCTTCAAATGTAACATCGCTATCTGACAAGTCAGATGAGAACTGACGGGAACTGGCCCATAGATATGGCTGGCTGCAGAATTACAGAAGTGCTTCACAAGCGTTTTTCGCTTAAATGCCGTTCAATTTGACCCTTAATAAAATACATTGTCCACTGTATCGATCGATTATAGTCGCTCTTTACTCGACTTTAATGATCTGGTCTTGTGGCCGATAGGCGCCTTTAAGAATCTTTGCTTAAACAAGAGATGGAAGAAGCTAAACTTTGTCGATTCAGGGAATAACAGCTAGTCCGATATTTTCTTCTGTCACTGGAGTTCAAGAATTGTAGAACACATTTTTTTCGTACATTTGATAGTTCAGGGTAGAAGTGTAGTCCACCATTCCCGCCGCTGAACAAATCCCTACCGAAAACGCAGTGCAAAATGAAATGTTCTCGGCCTTTTAGTCCACCTTATCTTAGTATGATTCTCAACCCATGCACGGTACATAGAAAGTTTTCATCGTGATTTTGTGTTAGACCATAGATAGATGCATTCTTCTAGGGTGGGATGGCCGGGCAGTCATCCTCCATGAAAAATTTCCGCATCCAGATTCAAAAGACCCTTTTCGTTACACAATATTGGCACCAAACTCCAACCGGCATATACAATAACTAATTTCCTGCAAGAGAGAAGCGGTCAAGCTCCTGTATTAGTTTGTAGCATGATTATCGCATACGGTACTTTTCAGGGACAGGAATAACACATTATATAATATTCTAATAACTCGACTGCCTCGGGTGTTATAAATTCGAAACCATTGTGAAGGTGAGGTATGTTTTATCTAGCGCTTAAGTACCATCCCTTATGTAGGTCAATAGGTCACCCATATTTTGAAGCAAGAATTATAACTAGTGCAGATGTGTAAATATACAACGAAATATGACCGATTTATCCACAAGTATTTTGTAAAAAAAAACTCAACTCCAGAACATTTATAACTCACAACAGTGCGGAATTAATGGGCTGGAGTAAATTATGTAGGCCAGTACCGGTATGTCACCAACCCAATATAGGCCCATCGATAAAAGTTACGTATTGCTGGCTGAAATTTAAAAAGCAAACAAAAGTGAAATAAAATGTTGAGCGCAATTTCGATGTTTGCAAATTTCGAAGGCATTTTATTTAAGTAAGGAGAGCACGATTGGTGTTACACTGTATCGAGAATTGAATATGATATGACTGTATGCGAGAAAACTCAAGACACAAGTTAATCAATCCCATATGTCATGATTTCAAAGATGGCCATGAAAGTAGGGCCTATACATTCGCTCCGATATAGGCGATAGATCAGACATTCCGTTGTCATGCGTTGCTTAGATATAGTCTTAGGCTATTACACCGGTGAAAACAGTAAGTAGTGAAAAGCACCAGCGCACTGCAAGAATATTATCATAAAGTTCATATACATATACATTCATATACAACATATACTTGTTGAAAACCTTGGTGAAAGAAATACACCAAGCGAAAATGATTCTACAAGGGTTGTGCTCGCAACGAGAGAATATTAATCCCTACCCTACATCATATGCCACGATTGGAAGCTTCTGACAACTACATATAGCTTCCTGGTGTTATTCAAGCAAAATTCTACTATTGTTGAGAAGGAAAGATGTTGGAATCGACGGATTTATTTCGAGTTTTCAACCCATTCACCTGCTTTACAGTTATAATTTTTTCTAATATTTTCTTCATGCTTGACCCATGAATAAGTAATGGGAATGGTTAGGCTAGTCAACGGCTAAATATTGAATGACGGACTATGTACCCTCTCCCATCCTAGTCTGCACTTCCCCTATCCCACTGTCTCCTCCTTTGGCTCAAATTCAATTTTAATACATTCCTATTTAACTTTCTTATTCATTCTAGCAGATTCTATCCTGGAATTAATGACGCGATGTAATGGTTGGGTTTATCGTCGTTGAAAAGAGTCACAGTTGGAGCTGCTAGCAGCGGATACCGGTCACCAGATTTCCACAGTGCCTAGTATTCAGGTCTATGCCAAAATGTGGCCGCTAAATCGTTCAGCCAATCAACAGTATTTTTCTTTCAGTGCAACAGGCCATGGCCTTAAAGATATATCACAGCAGCCTAGAAATCTGTAACTAATCAAGAGGATAAGTGCTTGCAAAGTAGACAATGTTTTTTTCACAAAATTCAAGATGACGGCCAAACCACGTGACCTAGGAGAATTTTTTTACATAGTCTTGATTGCCATATCACCATATCATATTACATATATTTCATTACAACACTTGTAATGGAAGTGGGAAGAGGTGCCAACATACTGACAGAGCCACATGACTTCACATTACAGTCTTCTAGTTAACCTATTCTAAAGCACATACCAAGAATCTAACGATTCGTGATATGTGTTGTATCTCAGGTACGCTTTTATTATACATGTTTATGTGGTATAACATGAACATAGAACTTGTTCATGTTCATAACTTTTCCCATCCGAATTCAAAATCCGACAATTTGACTGGTCGATGTTAAACCATCTTGCTTCACGCAGAAACTTTATAAATAGAATATGAGAGGCCTCGCTCGCATTTTCGCATCAATCGATTTAGCGGTGTCAGAGGAGAAGATCTTAGGAGGTTTGAAGTTAAATACAATATGGCCGTCAAACCGTATTTGCTTTCAGTGCAACAGACCATGGCATTCCCAATATATCACAGAATCCTAAAAATCTGTACCTATCAGGGTTCAAGAGAATAAGCCCTTGCAAAATTGGTAGTTTTTCCAAAAAATCAAGATGGCGGCCAAACCACCTGCTCTAGAAGGAAAAGCTCTGAATATTCGTGATCGCCATATCATACCGCATATATTTCATAACTTTTTCCGTCCGAATTAGTTACTTTGAAATCAACCATCTTTTTCCACTCAGAAAGTTTCTAAAATAGACTGTTGATTGATCTTGATCCATTGATCCTCTGTGCCAAGTGTCGCATCAATTTGTTTAGCGGTTTCAGAGGAGCTGAAGGTTTGAGGTTAAATCCAATATGACCACCAAACCGCTCAGCCAATCAACAATTTTGCTTTCAGTGTAACATATCATGGCCGTTCCGATATATCGCAGTAGCCTAGAAATCTGTGCCTTTCCGGGTTCATAAGAATAAGTCCTTGCAAAATTGGTAACGTTTTGCACAAAATTCAAGATGGCGACCAAACCACGATATCTTGGAGCAAAATTTTTTGCACATTCGTTATCGCCATATAATATAACATATATTTCGTAACTTTTCACGTCGAAATCCGTTACTTGAAAATATATATATATCTGGTCCGTCATACATAAACATAGGCTAGTTTACTGCAAGAGAGAAGCGGTCAGCAGTTTTCATTGATGCCGGCAAGACATCATGATGTTCCAAAAATCTCAAATCCGTATCGCTGATCAGTATTCTTAATCCATAATAATCGTTGTAAAGTCGTCATCTGCAGAATAATGTATCTCAGTCACGCTTTGATTGTGCCTGTTCATATGAGCATCATGGGAATCTTGAAGTACATGGGTTCATACGGCCCCTAGCCCCGGGTTAAGCGGAATTAGACACAAGTTACGAAACGTAACGCGATGGATCTTTTACGCTACGCTCGTATTTTCTATCAGCATGCGGTATGTACCGCCAAATTTGAGAAACTTTGAGTGGAGGCGCTTGGTGGTATAGCCCTGTTTTACAAGTTTCTGCAACAATGTTTTGCGACGTTGATTACAATCGTCACATTTTAACACAGGATCTAGCAAATGCTACTAGGCAAGATATGTATACGCCATATGCAGGTCCCACTGAAATATTACTGTCCAGAAAGGGATAGTTTACGATCTCGAAATTGTAATCAACTCTTTTGTCATAAAGTCGACGAGAGAGAATACCCGCTTTAGTTTTATAGGGACATAGATCTAAATATGATGTGCCTGTATGGCTATCTGTAGTTTCCTTCAAACCCAGTGAAGGTGGATATATATCCTTCACTGCGTCATTTATATAGCGATTACCCACAGCGAGAAGATCGTCTATGTAGCGTTTGGTGAATGAGAAGGAACGAGCTTTGAATGGATCGGTTTTTGAAAGCGCCTGAATATAGTCATATTCATAAGAGTACATATGTAGGTCAGCCAACAGGGGTACACAATTAGAACCCATTGGAATATGCTGCTGATAAATTGTGTTGCCAAATTTCACATAGATATTTTTAATGAGAAATTCAAGCAACTCTATTAACAAAGTGAATGATATCTATGAAGTAGAGCTAACGAATGCTCTATGGCTTCCGACATTAATATATCTACGATAAGTTTTCCTGAACACAAATACTATTAATGAACTTAGACGGTCAATAAGGTCTTGATGAGGGATTGTAGTATAAAGATTGGTAAATCCAATGTGGATACATGTCTGTACGGTATGTGACCTTTAGCATCAAGTTCTTTCGTAAGATATTTTGAGTTCAATATCCACATACATTCAACGCCAGAGTGTTTAGAAATAGTGGCGCAATACCTTTCCCAAAATGCTTTACCTCCTGCAGAGCCCTCATCAACAGGGCTAAAAGAAACTTTGTGGTGCAGCTTCTAGATCCAGCTATGAATCTAGCTTTGTAAGGCGATTTATGCATTTTGGGAGTTCAGTATACTTTTGGTATGTCGTTATGATTGGTTGGAAGACAAATACCTCGTTCCCTGAGAAACGTTTGTGATTGTTTACTAAATCTTCCAGAGTAAATGCAGTTTGCAGTAAGTTTCAAGTCATTCGGTTTAGTAGTTTCGGAGGAGGAGACATCTAAAGATTTTGAGCAAAATTCAAGATGGCCGTCAAACCATCTGACCAATCAGAATCAACTTGGGATATGCACCAGGACACAATCCTGAAAGTTTGGGCTTAGTCCGTTTGATCGTTCTTGAGATGTCACTGAGACAATATCATGTGGAATAATAAGATTTGACCTTGGTCCTTTGGACCTGCATGGTCTCCTAAAAATCCGCAACTGTCTTCGCAACTCGTAATTGTACATAGACATAGAATGAGCATACACCGCAAATTTAGGTATGTAATTCCTTTGGGGACAAACTAGGGGATACTTTTTTTTCACTACGCTCGGAATTGTTCTGGGTATGCAACATTTCTTTATTCGATTATACGGCTGCAGCCTATAGTAGCAGAAAGCCACAAAATATATTAGGAATGTCGCTGATTCTTAAAAGAAGAAGTTGAGAATATGATGCGACAACTGCTATTGAGTTGTCAGTAAATTAACACACCGCTCCACATTCCAGTTCTATTAAAGACAGACGAGCTTTAGACGAATTTGCTGAATATAATAGTCCACAAATACTACACACTGAATTGTATCGCTGGCGGAGGCACCATCTAACGCACCAGAATGGTAACAGAGGGTAAACATATCATGCCTGTCAAGGTATTGTAACGGCAACATAGAGGATAGCAACTGACGACGTTTCGTTCTGGTACCAACCTGTTGTCGATTTTCGTAGAACAACTATTCTAACCAACGGAATTTGTATCGACTTTTTAAAAGCCTTTGACATTAATTTTCTTTATCAATTATTTTTTTCCTGCAACCCTGCCATAAATTCCACGTGTGGTCTGGAGACGAATCGTCTGGAAGTAACGCAAGATAGCTCCCACAGAAAGCTAGTTTCAGTTTTTCCCCTTTAGTCACAGATTTGTCAAATAGTTCATTCTTACTCGTATAACAAAATACGAGCGTAGCATGCAAGATCTATGGTGGTACGTTTCGTAACTTGTGTCTAATTCCGCTTTACCCTGGGCTAGTGGCCGTATGAAACTACGTATTTTAAGATCCGCATAGGGTTCATATGAACAGTCACAATCAAAGCTTGACCGAGATACATTTTACTCTAGATAACGACTTCACAGCGAAAATCATATGGATTAAGAATACTGATCTGCGATACGGGTTTGATATTTTTGGAACATCGTGACCTCTTGCCGGCCTCATTGAAAACTGTTGACCGCTTCTCTCTTGCAGGAAAGTAGCCTAGTTTTTTTGTATACTATGGTTTGTTCTTCTAATTTTGTGCTTACGCTATTATATGAATTAATACTTTGGATTATGGACGCGGAAATTCTTTAATGGACGACGGCTGAATATCGAATGACGAACGCTTTTATTGTTAGAGTTCTCTCTTTCTAATTGCCAGAGTTTCATTGTGATGTATCTCTTTTCTAGCAATTACCAAAGTTTTATCCAGTCCTTGCGCATCCATTGAAGGTTTGTCTTTGAAATAAAGCATTGCTTCTGCACGAAGGCAGATCAGATTGTCTGTCTGCGCGGGAACAGATTTGAGCGTTTTGTCAAGCACATTGAACCATTTTCATAGGCCACAGACGGGTCGTACTTCTCTAGAACCTGTTAATCTTAGGTTATTTCCAACAGGATGTTAGAATATTCCGGGAAACATCGCAGTCATCGCAGTAATATATAAAGGGTTTCAATTATACTACTTTAAACTTGGTCATCATCCATGAATCCCCGCATAGCCTGCATAAGAGCTACTGGCATGATTGTGCGGATATTCTTTTGTCACCCATATTAGCTATCGCCTCAAGCGCACCGGCGTGACGTACGTCTTCGTGATAATTGCCTTGTTTAATGTCCGCCAGATCCTTCTGGAAAACAGCGTCGACGATGCGCTTAGAGGTGTCAGATAAATTGGAGCGATAGGCAAGAGATGGGAAAAATTGACGACGTCTGGAGACTAAAAAGCAACCAGATGACTCTACAGGAAAGTATTCAGACGCGAGAATGCGGAGGATTCTGGGACGTTGCGCTTTTATTGCAGATGTTCATGTGGAGATTGTGAAGTATCCAAAAGGCCCCTAGCACCGGCTTAAGCGGAATTAGATACGGTAGCTCGGGAGCTGTGATAACAGATCAGCTTAAACAACTCATCTGATGTTAACGGATGAGCATCATTGACGCCTGATGGAGTAAAATAACATGGGGTAACCTTGTAAATGCAAGAAACCTAGAAAAACTAACCTGTAATTTCCGACGTCGTACGGCTTAAATGTCCCACCGAAACAATAAACCTACATATATTTGTCGAGTGACATACAGCTCACCAATCTCCAATGTACGAGTTGTCACAGCGAAACAGCTCACCAATTACCAGTATACGAGTTGTCAGAGCATTTTCATCATAGCTGTCTAGATTTGTATCTAATACCGCTTATGCCGGTGCTAGGGGCCGTGTGGTCATATCATCCAAGTTGCCACATGAACAGGTACAATAAAAGCGTACCTGAGATACAACACATATTACGAATCGTTAGATTCTTGGTGTGTGCTTTAGAATAGGTTAACCAGACGACTATTCTGTGAAGTCATGTGACGCAGTCAGTATGTCGGTACCTCTTCCCACTTCCCTTATATGTGTTGTAATGTACAGAGGGCGGGCCTCGGGGACTAACAGTCAACCAGCAGAATCCTACCATATACAACTAATAAATATAGGACCGATGTCCTGGTAGCGAGTCTAGCCACAATCATCTTCGTTCACCAAGCCAATTTCTGCGCTCATGCTCTGAACGTGCCTTGGTCGGACGGGCTATTGCTGAAACGCAGCCTGTATAGCCTCATAAATATGCATGACGTATTATGCATTATCATTCCCAAACGTGCTCTGAGACGGCGTTAGCGATTGGTTGCCATTGACATTTCTGATTTTGAACAATAATGGCAGCCCGTCCGACCAAGGCAATTACAAGCGTCTGGTCAGTCATTCATAGTTCAGCCGTCGTCCATTAAAGAATATCCGCGTCCATAATCCAAGGACCTATTCCATATTCTATATAACAGTATTATTAGCACCAAATCCAAAAAGGACAATCATAGACACAGGCTAGTTTCCTGCAAGAGAGAAGCGGTCAACAGTTTTCAATGATGCCAGCAAGACATCTTGATGCACAAGTTCGAAGTGGGAGCGTAGAAATGGCTTTGATGTAACGAAGATGAGCCACAATCGGAGATGACGAGATCATCAGAGGGATTCGCCATGAAAGAGGCTTATGAAAGGGGCCGTATGAACCCATGTACTGCAAGATCCTGACGGTATTCATATGAACAGTCACAATCAAAGCGTGACTGAGATACATCATTCTTTAGATGACGACTTTACAACGAATATTATGGATTAAGAATACTGATCAGCGATACGGATTTGATATTTTTGGAACATCATGATGTCTTGCCGGCATCATTGAAAACTGTTGACCGCTTATCTCTTGCAGGAAACAAGCCTATGTTTATGTATACTATGATTGTCTTTTTTGAATTTGGTGCTAATACTGTTATATGGAATATGGAATAGGTCGTTGGATTATGGACGCGGATATTCTCTAATGGACGACGGCTGAATTATGAATGACGGACCAGACGCTTGTAATTATTGGTCATGTCTGGCTTCTTATCCAGTAGATAGATCTATATCCAGTTATATCAATATCCATCCAATGATGGATCACTGTCCATCGACAGCATAAACTCAATAGCAAGCGTCATAGCCTATATCCAATATTCAGCTGTCGTCTATAATCGAAAGTGCTATTTCATATAGCAGCACCATTTCCAATGTGTATGAAATAAAAATAATAAAAACGCAAGATGGTTTCATACAAGAGCGTAACAGTCAGCAGCTATCACAGATGTCAGCAATACGTGATGATGTTTCATACATAAAATCCTAATATCTCCAAGAGTAGATAAATATGAATTTGAATGACATTCCTATGATTGTTTATATTTTGTCATAGATCTCAAATTCACAAACGCAGATAGATTATTGATTGTGTATATTTGGTTTATATTCCGGAGGAAATGACATTTATTGAAGGAGGAATCCCTGAAAAGAATATTTCTGAACGTGTTGAAGAAAATGAAGCATAAAGGAATCAGCGATAAACAATGGCAGAGAGCCAACACATTCCACTCTCGCGAATATGACATCTTCATGAATATATTTGAAATGTTCAAATAGGTTGGGTTTAATCTAATATGAACGTCTTCAGAGTGGTTTGGTCAACGCAGTAGCATTATACAGTAAAAAAACATAACGAGTATGTAACACTTTCATTACAAGCGTCTAGTCCATAATTCATTATCATATCTCAGAGAAGCATGTAGACTTTTGATTGGCTAACAGACCTCATGTGTGATGCTGTATTGTCAACTTGCTGGTCGAATATATATCGTATACCCCCGTCGCCATGGGCAACGAACAGGTGTTCACTAGATTCCATCGTCTGCTAAACAAAATGGCTGAATCAGGCAAACGTTTCGCGTCTCACACGGACGATGAAGTTGTTGAAAAGCGGGCTAATATTATTCCCAGCAACACAAAAAAATCGAACAAAGCGTCCGCCAGAACTTTGAAGTATTACCTGAAAGAGAAGGGACAGAGTGAAGAATTCGAAGGATTCCCGGCCGAAAGGTTAGCAGAGGTACTCATTTTTATTTGGATGCCCGAAAACAAGACGGAGAATTGTACAAAACATCCACTCTCGAAAACTTTCGACATTCTCTGAATCGTTACCTGAAGGCCCCACCGTATTTGAAAACTTTTGATTTGATTAGACATTCGGAGTTTAATGAAGCCAACGAGTGCTTCAAAACCGCACTTGCAGAGTTGAAGGCATCTGGAAAAGGCGACACCGATCATTATGAGCCCATAAACGAGTCCGATCGTTGTAAACTCTACAAGTCTGTTCTCATGTCCCCAAAACCCCAACTGGGCTTGCAAATAAAGTTCAGTTCGATGTACGTCTGTTCTTCTTTAGAAGGGGAGTGGAGAATATGGAAAAGATGACAAAAAACACATTCATCATCAAGCGGGACCCGAAAACTGGGCAGAGGTATGTGAAAAAAAGGAGGATGAGCTCACAAAAAATCGCCGGGCCCAGCAAAAAGAGGGTGTTACCGGATTCATGCCTGAAGAAGAAGGTTCCCCGTTCTGTCCTGTTGCTTCATTCGAAAGTTATATCTCCAAACTCCATCCGAAATGTGATCGCTTGTGGCAGTACCCGGTTGATAGTTTCCTCGATGACGATAAAGTTTGGTATTATAACAAACCTATTGGGAAACACCGCTTGGCAGCCTTCATGACCAACCTGGGCACTCGTCTGAAACTTTCTGAACCATACACTAAACACAGTATACGAGCAACCGGCATCACCATCCTTGGTAGAAACAACTATTCAGCATCTCAAATAATGGCTGTCACAGGTCACAGATCTGTCTCGTCGCTGTCGGTTTACCAGCGAGTAAGTGATGGCGAGAAACTGCAAATGGGCCACACGGTTGCGTCAGTAGCCTTTCCTGACACGATGGGTTCAACCCGAAAGACGAATACCGGTACGCATACATTTCCAGTAAATGTTCTTGTCAAACCCCATCCTGCAGAAAATGTGACATCATCTTCTCAGTACCCTGCACCCACGTCAAATGATGCCACGTCGGCCGTGTTACACCCCCAGGATGTACGAGCAGAAGGCCATGCCGACGACTTTGATTTTGATCTTAATCAGCTGTTTTGTGAATTCGACAGCACCACTGTCCCGCCTACATCGTGTGACATTCCCACAGCTATCCTCGTCGCCGCAATTCCCTCAGCGCCAATGTTCAAT
>JAVTVY010010785.1:0-50437 GCA_036873755.1 Hanleya hanleyi
ACATGGGTTCATACGGCCCCTAGCCCCGGGTTAAGCGGAATTACACACAAGTTACGAAACGTAACGCCATAGATGTTGCACGCTACTCTCGTATTTTGCTATCAGCGTGCGATATGTATCGCCAGATTTGAGAAACTTTGAGTGGAGGCTTCGCATACGTCAGCCTTTTGGCCAATATTGAGTATTTAGAATATTGTTTGATCGTCGCTATAGCTGAAATATTGCAGAACGCGACATTAAACCTTAATTCTCTCTCTCTCCCCCCCCCCCCTTGTTGTATGAAAAGCACCTTCATTCTCAAGCTATATCATAACTGATGTAGGTGCCCAAATGATCTGAACTCATGCTGTCTTGTGGTTGTTGGTGTTCATATTCTTTGTGGACGACGGGTGTCTACTGAATGGGATCTGCAAGTCTTTTCCTTTCTGCACACCGGTTTACATATCTCAGCACATCGGTGTGCATATCGAACTGGTCCATCATCCCTTTCCGTGCTGTGATCGGTGTGCATATCGAACTGGTCCATCATCACTTTCCGTGCTATGATAACGAATATCCGTTTATCTTGTCCGCATCTGCCTTGCTGAAAGTTGCGCAAATCGATAACTGCAAAGATACTTGTTCCTTCCCACTTTCCTTTTCCTCCGTTTTCATCTTTTTTTTCTGAGTAGAATATATTTAAAGATAAACTTTAGGTATGTAGCGCAAATGAACTTTAGGTATGTAGCGCAACTGAAGTCAATAAATCTGCACATGAATAATGCTCAGTAAACATGTTTGTTAACTTTGCAGAACAATGCAACTGTATAGTGCCGAAATAAAAAAATATACAGCCGCGGCGATCAGATTCACGACCACAACGGTGCTGCATGGATGCGCAAAAACTACAAAATGGCTTGCAATTGTCAAGCGAGTATTTAAGAATGATAACACCGCGTTCTGCGTTATCGACTTTTCGTTTGGGATAGAGATGATGTTATTATCTGTGGGGTTCTAATCTTGACGATTGGTGATAATGGATGACGAGAATTCGAGTATCACGCTGTGGGTTTTTGTTACAATTGATTTTCCACAAATTCTTGCAAAACAGGTTCGGGAAAGGCAACCCGCTTTCTTTCCTCTAACAACATCGATAAATGAAGAACATTGATAAATGAAGAACAGTCACGGTACTGATAAAGTAATCATTTCTCGGGGTCTCTTGTTTTCATCTGGACTTGAAATATTCTTGCTTTTCTTTTTCGTCAACTTCTTTCAACTGAGTTTTCATCGAATCTGAGAATACACTCCGGAATTAGTGCGATCAAATTTGATATTATGTCTGCCAGACCATACGTTCAAATGCGACTATTTTCTGCACTGTATTTCAAGGTTGTTAATAAAATGATATGTCGGTGAACACAGAGAAGAGAGAGAAAGAGAAATTACAAGCGTCTAATCCGTCATTCATAATCCAGCCGTCGTCCATTAGAGAATATCCGCGTCCATAATCCAACGACCTATTCCATTTTCCATATAGCAGTATTAGCACCAAATTCTAAAAGACAATCATAGTATACATAAACATATGCTTGTTTCCTGCAAGAGAGAAGCGGTCAACAGTTTTCAATGATGCCGGCAAGACATCATGATGTTCCAAAAATATCAAATCCATATCGCTGATCAGTATTCTTAATCCATAATATTCGTTATAGAGTCGTCATCTAAAAAATGATGTATCACAGTCACGCTTTGATTGTGACTGTTCATATGAGTACCATGAGGATCTTGAAGTATATGGGTTCATACGGCCCCTAGCCCCGGGTTAAGCGGAATTAGACACAAGTTACGAAACGTAGTGCCATAGATCTTGCACGCTACGTTCGTATTTTGCTATCAGCATGCGATCATTCTCCCAACGTCAGAGTTTGTAACCTCCAAACCGTCGGTAAACAAGACTCTGACTTCATCCCTATACAAATGTCTGGCGCGCAGCCGCATTGCGACTTTTCCGCTGAGCCAGTGAGAGAGCGTGTTATATTTTCCGGCTGACTACGTCATCACAGCTGATCGCCGCGTGGTGACGGGCGGTCATATTGTAAACAACATTTGACAGGCGAGCATTCACGCTGAGAGCTATTGTAAGCATTAATTGATAATGACTGGAAAATGGAACAAGCGTACGTCTTTCAGAAAATTATATTATGGCCATGTGTATTGAATGATATCTGTGTTTCATGTCGCCGGTCTTGAACTCAGTGAGGGAGAGTAACACAACACAAATCAAAGTCAACACGAAATATAATATTGGAAAATTACTGAGCCAAAATTACTCATCTGAACTTCAGCGAGGTATATATTATTATGTATTTATGTGCAGCAAGTAAGTAATAAAAACAATCAGCGAAGAAGGTGGACGAGACATATTCATCGGAACACACCATTGGCATATTTTCCTCACAGTACTAAATATTAAATAATAAGATATCTACAGTTAAATGTGTTTCCCTGGTTATAACCATAAATAATATTAAGATTTTTTTCTGAAAATAACGGATTTCAGTTTAGCAACTGTGCTTTAATTTAATAATTGATTCAGTTTTTTTTTCAATTGGCAATTTTTTATCAAACTAACTTATTTAAATGTGCTCAAACTTGAAAATGTTTATCAAATAAATTGGCTTTGAATTAAAGAAATGACAATAACAGTATTATCACAATTTTCAGTATTATATTTAAAGTTTATATTATAATTTATTATTATTATTTTATTATTATAATTTACCTGTTTATAAACTTAGCATCGAATCACCGCATGAGCCTCGTCGGCGACAATAGCCGCCGTGGTTTTTCCTTGTTTAATTAGCAAATCGCGATTCTCTTCCTGGTTTAACGAAAATTCGAGGCTTGAGAAGGTCCCTCCTGTAGTTTTTCTCTGTCGCTATCGCTAGGCCCAAGTCATGTAGCAGTAAATTCTAGGGTTCGAAGTACATTTACTTGCTCATTCATGATGGAAGTTATCTGACAGATCACAAATACCAGTCCGGTTTTTTAAACAGGATACCCCTCAAAGATTTGTCACTGTTCGATCTTGTCAATATACAACGCCTATGTTGATTGGCTTGACTAAGTTACGCTGAGCTTTTCCGAAACCATCGGCCCCATTCGGTAATTTCAACAAGTTCGCTTCATTTAGTAACGGAGGTTGTTGATTGGGCGAGAGCCATGCGCAGAAAAGCTG
Source organism: Hanleya hanleyi (assembly GCA_036873755.1). NCBI lineage: Eukaryota > Metazoa > Mollusca > Polyplacophora > Lepidopleurida > Hanleyidae > Hanleya > Hanleya hanleyi. The sequence continues at coordinate 3,221 of JAVTVY010010785.1, forward strand.
CGCGCCGCAATTAGGCCCACTTTGACATCAGAGGGTATATACGACAATAGGGGATATACAATCTGATGCCATGAGAATGCATGCGATATGTATCGCCAAATTTGAGAAAATTTGAATGTAGGCGCTTGGTGGAATAGCCCTGTTTTTTAAGTTTCTGCACCAATGTTTTGTGACGTTGATTAAAATCGTAACATTTAACACAGGATCTAGCAAATGCTACTAAGCGAGATATGTATACGCCATATGCAGGTCCCACTGGAATATTACTGTCCAGAAAGGGATAGTTTACGATGTCGAAATTGTAATCATCTCTTTTGTCATAAAGTCGACGAGAGAGAATGCCCGCTTCATTTTTATAGAGATATAGATCTAAATATGATGTGCCTGTAGGGCTATCTGTAGTTTCCTTCAAATCCAGTAAAGGTGGATATATATCCTTCACTGCGTCATTTATATAGCAATTATCCACAGCGAGAAGATTGTCTATATAGCGTTTTGTGAATGAGAAGGAACGGGCTTTGAATGGATCGGTTTTTGAAAGCGCCTGCATATAGTCATATAGAGAACAGATACAGGTCAGCCAACAGGGATGCACAAATAGTACCCATTGGAATACCTATATGCTGCTGATATATTGTGTTGCCAAATTTCACATAGATATTTTTAATGAGAAAATCAAGCAACTCTATCAACAAAGAAACATCCCATGAATGATATCTCTTGTATGTACAGTACAAGGCAGAAATAACTTGCTCATAAACGCGAGTGAAAAAAAACATTTTCGCGACTATAATTTATTAATCGCAGCCGGGAAACTCGCCTAAATCGCGCAAAAAAACAAAAGCATAATCGCGACTGAAACGTGTACGGTCGACACGTTTCAGTCGAGATTATGTTTTTGTTCTTTTGCGCGATTTAGGCGAGTTTTCCGGCTGCGATTAATAAATTAAAGTCGCGAAAATCTTTTTTTTCACTCGCGTTTATGAGCAAGTTATTTCTGCCTTGTACTGTAGTAGAGCTAAAGAATGCTTTATGGCTTCTGACATTAATATATCCACGATCAGTTTTCTTGAACACAGATACTATTAATGAACTTAGACGGTCAATAAGGTCCTGATGAGGGATTGTAGTATAGAGAGTCGAGAAATCACATGTGGATACATGTCTGTACGGTATATGACCTTTAGCATCAAGTTCTTCCGTAAGACATTTTGAGTTTTTCAATATCCACATACATTCAACGCCAGAGTTCTTAGAAATAATGGCGCAATACCTTTCCCAAAAAGCTTTTACCTCCTGAAGAGCCCTCGTTGAAAGAAGATTGGTGGTGCAGCTTCTAGAATCAGCTATGAATCTAGCTTTGTATGGTGATTTATGCATTTTGGGAGTCCAGTATAGTTTTGGTATGTCGTTATGATTGGTTGGTAGACAAATGCCTCTTTCCCTGAGAAACTTTTTGTGATTGTTAAATAAATATTCCAGAGTAAATGCAGTTTGGGAGTAAGTAGACGTATTTGATGAAGATATGTCTACACTCAATTCTTTAACCAGCACCTGGTAATAGTAATATTTACATATGAATATTATATTATTCGGAGCTTTGTCTGCTGGGACTATGACGAATTTACTCTGGAGATTTGCTAGAACTTCTTGCGAATTGAGGTTTCTCAGTACTTGTTTTGCTTGGGGAAGAGTACTTCTGTCAATATGGCGGATTGTTTCAACGACCTTGCTCTTGGTGAGGTCCAGCCAATCAGCGAGTACTGTAGGTTCAACTTTTTCTCGCTTAGACCAATCAATAACGTACTGTTCCAATGCAGGCAGGACTATCTTCTGGTCGGCCTTCAGATTTATTCTTCTTGGCTCTCTATATTTAGGTCCTTTCATCAGGAGTAATTTCAGATCCTTATCACTCACCACATCAAGGTCACCAGTCACAATATGTTTGCATGGTGTATAGATAAAGTTCGACGATTCACAATCACAACTATAGCCTCCTGACGTGTATAAGTTCCAGTCAAACTCCTGGACAGCATTGGAGTAATTGAATATTTTGGTGGCTATAGATTTAGTGTACTTATATGAAATGCAAGGAGGTTCTGTGAACTTAAAATAGTTTGGCACAGCGTTGCGTACCTCTGGATCATTCAGGTTATTTGAGAGAATCTGTTTGTTTTATAACTTTTAATGTGTGTATGTTTTGATGTGTTGGATTACTAAGTTAATAACTTGAATACTTAGAATTATGGTTGATCGTCGCTATATGGCTGAAATATTGCTGAATGCGATATTCAACCTTATTTCTCTCCCTCTCTCTCTTAATTTTACAAGGTTATCTTCCTACAGTGACTAGCTGGAACCTCGTAGATCATCAATATTTGCCTTAAACACTCCCAAAGCTTACGAGATTATCAGAATTGTTCGATATGCTAATACTTTAGTTAAGCAGAACTAATTGATTGCAGCGTATTTCACGCTATTTGCATACAAACGAAGCCATGAGATAATTGCTGGATAAGAAAAATACAAGCGTCTAGTCCGTCATTCATTATTTAGCCGTCGTCTAATAGAGTATTTCTGCGTCCAAAATCATAAGACCTAATGCATATAACGGAATTAGCACCAACTTGATGCATATAACGGAATTAGCACCAACTTGAAAAATAAATCATACTATACTTCAAAATAGGCTAAATTCCTGCAAGACAGAAAACGGACTAATTCCTGCAAGACAGAAGCGGTCACACTTTTCAATGATGCCGACAAGAATATCAAATGCGTATCGCTGATCTCTGTTGTTAATCCATGTGATTTTCGTTATCCAGAGTGGGATGTATCTCAGTCACGCTTTGATTGTGACGGGTTCGAGCCAAGCTGGTCCATGTGTGGAAGTTTGTCAGTTACTGGTTCTCTCCGGGTAGTCCGGCATCCTCCACCAACCAAACTGACTGTCACCGTATGAGCGAAACAACCTTAACTGTAACATTAAGTCACCCACCCCCCACTTGATTGTGTCTGGTGATATGAACACCATGAGGATCTTGAAATATATGGGTTCATACGGCCCCTAGTCCCGGATTAACCGGAATTGGACTCGTGTTACGAAACGTAACGCCATAGACCCTGCACGCAACATAATAACCATATTGCGTTTTTATTATTTTTGTTTCATACACATTTGGAAATGATACTGTCATACTGAATAGATCTTTCGATAATTGACGCAAAATTTCTTGAAGGATGACGGCTGAATATTGAATATAGGATCTGACTCTTGCTGTTTGTCACGACATCTTGATGAAACTGAGAGTTGAAAACTGACAAAAAATTAACCCAGTTACTTTTTCGAAATCAAGAGCTCGCACTCATTCACGTCAGTGTGGAATTAAATTTAGTTGACATCTTTGATAAGCAAGTACGAGTGTATCCAACGAAACGTCAGTTACATAGCACTATAGAGTTATCCTTAAAATAATCGTGTGTAAAAATTGTTAAGTTTGGAAGGGAGTCTACCGCTGTGTTGTCATAAGCGATGCTTGAGAACAAGGTTACATGGCAACAAGCAGAGGCTGATAGTTAAGACCCATAAAGAGAATCATCTTAGTGAGAAAATTGGATTTAGACTCCACCGAGCCTTAACATCAATCCATATTGCTAATCTATATTCTATCACATCAGTATTCGAACAAAATTACACTCTTGGTTACAGCAGATTAGGTCTGAGATGTAATGTCAAAACAGATATTCTCCAAACCCACAGGACTGTAACTTGAAGATGATTTCAAAGACATGGATTTCTTGATGATACGCCACATTTTGGGTATCCTTTCGACCACCTGCAGGAGTGAGACTTAACTTGGAAAGTGAGCATGCCCATTTTGGAATCACTTCCGATAGCTACTTCAGATAGACTAAATCTCCGTCTATTCCGTAAATACGAATTACCAGCGTCTGGTCTGGTTACAATTCAGCCGTCGTCCATTAGAGAATATCCGCGTCCATAATCCAATGACCTATTCCATATAACAGTATTAGCACCAAATTCAAAATAACAATCATAGTATACATAAACATAGGCTTGTTTCCTGCAAGAGAGAAGCGGTCAACAGTTTTCAATGATGCCGGCAAGACATCATGATGTTCCAAAAATATCAAATCCGTATCGCTGATCAGTATTCTTAATCCATAATATTCGTTATAGAGTCGTCATCTAAAATATGATGTATCTCAGTCACGCTTTGATTGTGACTGTTCATATAATCACCATGAGGATCTTGAGTACATGGGTTCATACGGCCCCTAGCCCCGGGTTAAGCGGAATTACACACAAGTTACGAAACGTAACGCCATAGATGTTGCACGCTACTCTCGTATTTTGCTATCAGCGTGCGATATGTATCGCCAGATTTGAGAAACTTTGAGTGGAGGCTTCGCATACGTCAGCCTTTTGGCCAATATTGAGTATTTAGAATATTGTTTGATCGTCGCTATAGCTGAAATATTGCAGAACGCGACATTAAACCTTAATTCTCTCTCTCTCCCCCCCCCCCCTTGTTGTATGAAAAGCACCTTCATTCTCAAGCTATATCATAACTGATGTAGGTGCCCAAATGATCTGAACTCATGCTGTCTTGTGGTTGTTGGTGTTCATATTCTTTGTGGACGACGGGTGTCTACTGAATGGGATCTGCAAGTCTTTTCCTTTCTGCACACCGGTTTACATATCTCAGCACATCGGTGTGCATATCGAACTGGTCCATCATCCCTTTCCGTGCTGTGATCGGTGTGCATATCGAACTGGTCCATCATCACTTTCCGTGCTATGATAACGAATATCCGTTTATCTTGTCCGCATCTGCCTTGCTGAAAGTTGCGCAAATCGATAACTGCAAAGATACTTGTTCCTTCCCACTTTCCTTTTCCTCCGTTTTCCTCTTTTTTTTCTGAGTAGAATATATTTAAAGATAAACTTTAGGTATGTAGCGCAAATGAACTTTAGGTATGTAGCGCAACTGAAGTCAATAAATCTGCACATGAATAATGCTCAGTAAACATGTTTGTTAACTTTGCAGAACAATGCAACTGTATAGTGCCGAAATAAAAAAATATACAGCCGCGGCGATCAGATTCACGACCACAACGGTGCTGCATGGATGCGCAAAAACTACAAAATGGCTTGCAATTGTCAAGCGAGTATTTAAGAATGATAACACCGCGTTCTGCGTTATCGACTTTTCGTTTGGGATAGAGATGATGTTATTATCTGTGGGGTTCTAATCTTGACGATTGGTGATAATGGATGACGAGAATTCGAGTATCACGCTGTGGGTTTTTGTTACAATTGATTTTCCACAAATTCTTGCAAAACAGGTTCGGGAAAGGCAACCCGCTTTCTTTCCTCTAACAACATCGATAAATGAAGAACATTGATAAATGAAGAACAGTCACGGTACTGATAAAGTAATCATTTCTCGGGGTCTCTTGTTTTCATCTGGACTTGAAATATTCTTGCTTTTCTTTTTCGTCAACTTCTTTCAACTGAGTTTTCATCGAATCTGAGAATACACTCCGGAATTAGTGCGATCAAATTTGATATTATGTCTGCCAGACCATACGTTCAAATGCGACTATTTTCTGCACTGTATTTCAAGGTTGTTAATAAAATGATATGTCGGTGAACACAGAGAAGAGAGAGAAAGAGAAATTACAAGCGTCTAATCCGTCATTCATAATCCAGCCGTCGTCCATTAGAGAATATCCGCGTCCATAATCCAAAGACCTATTCCATTTTCCATATAGCAGTATTAGCACCAAATTCTAAAAGACAATCATAGTATACATAAACATATGCTTGTTTCCTGCAAGAGAGAAGCGGTCAACAGTTTTCAATGATGCCGGCAAGACATCATGATGTTCCAAAAATATCAAATCCGTATCGCTGATCAGTATTCTTAATCCATAATATTCGTTATAGAGTCGTCATCTAAAAAATGATGTATCACAGTCACGCTTTGATTGTGACTGTTCATATGAGTACCATGAGGATCTTGAAGTATATGGGTTCATACGGCCCCTAGCCCCGGGTTAAGCGGAATTAGACACAAGTTACGAAACGTAGCGCCATAGATCTTGCACGCTACGTTCGTATTTTGCTATCAGCATGCGATCATTCTCCCAACGTCAGAGTTTGTAACCTCCAAACCGTCGGTAAACAAGACTCTGACTTCATCCCTATACAAATGTCTGGCGCGCAGCCGCATTGCGACTTTTCCGCTGAGCCAGTGAGAGAGCGTGTTATATTTTCCGGCTGACTACGTCATCACAGCTGATCGCCGCGTGGTGACGGGCGGTCATATTGTAAACAACATTTGACAGGCGAGCATTCACGCTGAGAGCTATTCTAAGCATTAATTGATAATGACTGGAAAATGGAACAAGCGTACGTCTTTCAGAAAATTATATTATGGCCATGTGTATTGAATGATATCTGTGTTTCATGTCGCCGGTCTTGAACTCAGTGAGGGAGAGTAACACAACACAAATCAAAGTCAACACGAAATATAATATTGAAAAATTACTGAGCCAAAATTACTCATCTGAACTTCAGCGAGGTATATATTATTATGTATTTATGTGCAGCAAGTAAGTAATAAAAACAATCAGCGAAGAAGGTGGACGAGACATATTCATCGGAACACACCATTGGCATATTTTCCTCACAGTACTAAATATTAAATAATAAGATATCTACAGTTAAATGTGTTTCCCTGGTTATAACCATAAATAATATTAAGATTTTTTTCTGAAAATAACGGATTTCAGTTTAGCAACTGTGCTTTAATTTAATAATTGATTCAGTTTTTTTTTCAATTGGCAATTTTTTATCAAACTAACTTATTTAAATGTGCTCAAACTTGAAAATGTTTATCAAATAAATTGGCTTTGAATTAAAGAAATGACAATAACAGTATTATCACAATTTTCAGTATTATATTTAAAGTTTATATTATAATTTATTATTATTATTTTATTATTATAATTTACCTGTTTATAAACTTAGCATCGAATCACCGCATGAGCCTCGTCGGCGACAATAGCCGCCGTGGTTTTTCCTTGTTTAATTAGCAAATCGCGGTTCTCTTCCTGGTTTAACGAAAATTCGAGGCTTGAGAAGGTCCCTCCTGTAGTTTTTCTCTGTCGCTATCGCTAGGCCCAAGTCATGTAGCAGTAAATTCTAGGGTTCGAAGTACATTTACTTGCTCATTCATGATGGAAGTTATCTGACAGATCACAAATACCAGTCCGGTTTTTTAAACAGGATACCCCTCAAAGATTTGTCACTGTTCGATCTTGTCAATATACAACGCCTATGTTGATTGGCTTGACTAAGTTACGCTGAGCTTTTCCGAAACCATCGGCCCCATTCGGTAATGTCAACAAGTTCGCTTCATTTAGTAACGGAGGTTGTTGATTGGGCGAGAGCCATGCGCAGAAAAGCTGCGCGCCGCAATTAGGCCCACTTTGACATCAGAGGGTATATACGACAATAGGGGATATACAATCTGATGCCATGAGAATGCATGCGATATGTATCGCCAAATTTGAGAAAATTTGAATGTAGGCGCTTGGTGGAATAGCCCTGTTTTTTAAGTTTCTGCACCAATGTTTTGTGACGTTGATTAAAATCGTCACATTTAACACAGGATCTAGCAAATGCTACTAAGCGAGATATGTATACGCCATATGCAGGTCCCACTGGAATATTACTGTCCAGAAAGGGATAGTTTGCAATGTCGAAATTGTAATCATCTCTTTTGTCATAAAGTCGACGAGAGAGAATGCCCGCTTCATTTTTATAGAGATATAGATCTAAATATGATGTGCCTGTAGGGCTATCTGTAGTTTCCTTCAAATCCAGTAAAGGTGGATATATATCCTTCACTGCGTCATTTATATAGCAATTATCCACAGCGAGAAGATTGTCTATATAGCGTTTTGTGAATGAGAAGGAACGGGCTTTGAATGGATCGGTTTTTGAAAGCGCCTGCATATAGTCATATAGAGAACAGATACAGGTCAGCCAACAGGGATGCACAAATAGTACCCATTGGAATACCTATATGCTGCTGATATATTGTGTTGCCAAATTTCACATAGATATTTTTAATGAGAAAATCAAGCAACTCTATCAACAAAAAAACATCCCATGAATGATATCTCTTGTATGTACAGTACAAGGCAGAAATAACTTGCTCATAAACGCGAGTGAAAAAAAACATTTTCGCGACTATAATTTATTAATCGCAGCCGGGAAACTCGCCTAAATCGCGCAAAAAAACAAAAGCATAATCGCGACTGAAACGTGTACGGTCGACACGTTTCAGTCGAGATTATGTTTTTGTTCTTTTGCGCGATTTAGGCGAGTTTTCCGGCTGCGATTAATAAATTAAAGTCGCGAAAATCTTTTTTTTCACTCGCGTTTATGAGCAAGTTATTTCTGCCTTGTACTGTAGTAGAGCTAAAGAATGCTTTATGGCTTCTGACATTAATATATCCACGATCAGTTTTCTTGAACACAGATACTATTAATGAACTTAGACGGTCAATAAGGTCCTGATGAGGGATTGTAGTATAGAGAGTCGAGAAATCACATGTGGATACATGTCTGTACGGTATATGACCTTTAGCATCAAGTTCTTCCGTAAGACATTTTGAGTTTTTCAATATCCACATACATTCAACGCCAGAGTTCTTAGAAATAATGGCGCAATACCTTTCCCAAAAAGCTTTTACCTCCTGAAGGGCCCTCGTTGAAAGAAGATTGGTGGTGCAGCTTCTAGAATCAGCTATGAATCTAGCTTTGTATGGTGATTTATGCATTTTGGGAGTCCAGTATAGTTTTGGTATGTCGTTATGATTGGTTGGTAGACAAATGCCTCTTTCCCTGAGAAACTTGTGATTGTTAAATAAATATTCCAGAGTAAATGCAGTTTGGGAGTAAGTAGACGTATTTGATGAAGATATGTCTACACTCAATTCTTTAACCAGCACCTGGTAATAGTAATATTTACATATGAATATTATATTATTCGGAGCTTTGTCTGCTGGGACTATGACGAATTTACTCTGGAGATTTGCTAGAACTTCTTGCGAATTGAAGTTTCTCAGTACTTGTTTTGCTTGGGGAAGAGTACTTCTGTCAATATGGCGGATTGTTTCAACGACCTTGCTCTTGGTGAGGTCCAGCCAATCAGCGAGTACTGTAGATTCAACTTTTTCTCGCTTAGACCAATCAATAACGTACTGTTCCAATGCAGACAGGACTATCTTCTGGTCGGCCTTCAGATTTATTCTTCTTCGTTACGATTGTAGTTTTGTGACTTGTAAACATTGTGGAGAACGAAGCGATTGTTCGGCGTCCGGTATCACTGCTATTTGTTCTGAATACGAAATTGCATGCTATAATTACTCCTCGTTTGGGCCGTGTTTTCCTATCTGGCAGTCACATACTTCATCATTGCTTGTGTTACTTGTAAACATTGTAGCTAATGAAGCCCTTGTTCGGCGTCTGGTATCACTGCTATTTGTTCTGGATACGAAATTGATTGTATGATTACTCCTCGTTTGGGCCGTGTTTTACTATCTGACGGTCACATACTTCATCATTGCTTGTGTTGCCTGTAAACATTGTGGCTAATGAAGCCCTTGTTCGTCGTCTGGTATCACTGCTATTTGTTCTGAATACGAAATTGCATTCTATAATTACTCCAAGATTTGGCCGTGTTTTACTATCTGGAGGTCACATACTTCATCATTTTCTAACAGATGACTTGATAGGGATATTACATCATCGCTTGTTCAATATGTCCACATGAACATCTACAATAAAAGCGTGGCAGGTATACAAATCATCACAGGGATAACTTTTGGTTCTTGTGATATTTTAGAAATCAGTAGGCCCTATATTTGTCTGTATGTTCATATGACTTCTTCTCAATACGCCATGCAGCAAGATGTCATAGCGTTATGTCGTTTTCGTATTTTAGGCGTTTTGCAATAAACTTTCATTAAAGCAGAAATTTCCGCCTCATCATTACAACTTCTCATGGAAGTGGGAGATCATGGGAGTGAGAGATATATTTTTTTTAAGATAAAAACCTCATTAATTTTCGGAACCAAACGTTTCAGATCAATGTCGAATTCGGTATTATTTGTATTCGGTACGTTCGGTAAAGTTTGGGCCAGCAGTTCTCTATCCTTCCATGAAGCGAGATTATATATATAGTGCCGTTGACCTGGGTGATCTGGTGGACTATCGCCTAGAGAGAAAACATAATCATCACCATAGATCAAGGAAACTATGTGTTCTATTATTCTGAATGTCCCTTCATATACATTCCAAGCACGGTCTATTAGCACTGTTTGGATGGTTTTCTCACAAACATCAACAGAACGATTTTTACAGTCCTGGGCTGATAGCACCGACAGGTGCACTGAGACATGGCTCGCAGAGGTTCGTTCATCTAATCTCAAATACTTTTAATCAATGATAACTATACTCTTTCTGAAGTTGCCAAAGTTATCAAAGATGCAAGCATGATGGTCATTTCTTAAAATAGTTGGACAATTAGGCATCCGTAGGGTCAGTTTCTTCTTTCGTTTTTTTCTTCATTTCACCACTTTTCTTGTAGGCCGGAGGCTGCGCCATTCAACTTGAATTTGGTTTTGAATATTGCTCATTAGGTGTTGTACCGCCAAATGTCAGTGTACATTCCACCAACAGTGGTATAGCTCGCTCAAATACAAACAGAAGTTTAATATACGGTGTGCTGTTTTGTTGACAACTTGCGTGTTGTGTTTTGGTTTATTAGTCATTTTCCTGTGTATCTTAAGTCAGGAGATAAGGTGCCAAGCATGGTGGTGGGTAATATGCCGGCGTACCCGAAAAGAATTAAATGCAACATCCAGTGGTAATGAAACGAGAGATCCTGAAGGATCTTGGCGCCCACCATTGTCCGATAATTGTAAGCTAATGACTAGAGGATCTTTTTGTCTATTGTTACTAAGAACAGACAATTGATTTGTAATTTTGTTTACAGAATTTCGAATCTGAGTGAAAAAGATTGAAAAAGGCCACAGAAAAACACCAAGATATGATAATAAGTTTCAGGAGTTTCAAGATTTCTAGAAACTTTAGTTATGTCGGTTGTTATAATACAAGAGAAAATGAGCAAAGTTAGTCTGAAAGTGAATGTACATGTACCGAGGATCCTTCGCCTTTGTTTTGCAGCATTTTTTTTATTTATTTTTTTTGCACGTGTCATCATTGGGTACTGGAATCGAAGACCAATCTCTTTGACACTTTGGCATGAGCTATGAAACATACTTCAGATTTTATAATTAGGAACGAATGCTAATTCTGTTCTGTTTCTTGGGCTATTTTGAGATATCTGTTTTAAGATAACATGTATTGTGTTTGTAACTGTTTCTTATTCTATTCACTGTTGTCTGTCATCTTGTAATTGTACATGTATGTGTAATATGTCTGTTGGGAGAGGCGTTCAAATAGGCTCTGCCTGTTCGCCGATCCCTGTTTCCTGGTGAAATAAATATACTGTTTAAATCAAGATACCATGCTCGAAAATAGTAAGATGGTACAATAATGCTTAATACTGAAGGGATCCGGCCCGCGCAGTAATGTTGAAACTTCAAAAGTGCCTGGATCCTGATTATCTCCCTTGGATCGAAACATCCAGTAGTCTACAGTTGTCGAGTTGTGACATTGAATCACAAGACTGATGTCGGCATACGAAACGGTGGAACAGTTCACTTGCTACTGCATGAACTAAAGAAGGCTGATTTAAAATTTGAAGAAATACATTTTAATTCAGAATTATTTGAACTCCTTGATATGAAAGGTGAAGGTATGGATATTCTCTATATTCAATATATAGAATATGCCCCACCGTTTGATCCGCCGACTCTTCTGATGCAACGTCACTTGAGAATACCAAATTAATTTGGAGCGTAACTTGGATTTTCGAATCGGACCAAAAAAGGTATCTTGCACTAATAGGTCCCATGTGAGACCTGTGTACCAAATTTCAGAAAAATCCATGAAATATTTCCTAAGAATTCACGGTAACAATGTTTCAAGGGGAAATTCAAGATGGCCGCCTTGTGTCCATATTGGATCTTCGATTCGGACCGAAAAAGGTATCTTGCACAACTAGACCATAAGGGGAACCTGTGTACCAAATTTGAGAAACATCCATGCAGTACTTCCTGAGAAATCACGATAACAAATTTGCATGGGAAAATCCAAGATGGCGGCCTGTTTTGCCATATTGAATTTTCGAATCGGGCCAGAAAAGGTATCTTGTACAACTAGACGACAAGGTGAACCTGTGTACCTAATTTAACAAAGATCCATGCAGTAGTTCCTGAGAAATCGCAATAACAAAGTTTCATGGGGAAATCCAAGATGGCCGCCTGATGGACATATTGGATTTTGGAATCGGACCAAAAAAGGTTTCTTGCACAACTGGACCCCAAGGGGAACATGTGTACCAAATTTGAGAAAGATCCATGAAGTAGTTCCTGAGAAATCGCGATAACAAGTTTTCATATGAGAATCCAAGATGGCTGCCTAGTGGCCATATTGGATTTCGGAATCAGACCAAAAAAGATTTCTTGCACAACTAGACCCCAAGGGGAACCTGTGTACCAAATTTGAGAAAGATCCGTGCAGTAGTTCCTGAGAAATCGCGATAACAAGGTTTCATGGGGAAATCCAAGATGGCTGCCTGGTGGCCATATTGGATTTTCAAATCGGACCAAAAAAGGTTTCTTGCACAACTAGACCCCAAGGGGAACCTGCGCAACAAATTTGAGAAAGATCTATGCAGTTGTTCCTGAGAAATCATGATAACAAGGTTTTACGGGAAAATCCAAGATGGCTGCCTGGTGGCCATATTGGATTTTCGAATCGGTTCAGAAAAGGTATCTGCACATCTAGACCCCAAGAGGAACCTGTGTACCAAATTTCAGAAAGATCCGTGCAGTAGATCCTGAGACATCGCGATAACAAGGTTTTACGGGAAAATCCAAAATGGCCGCCCTGTGGCCATATTGGATTTTCGAATCGGACCAGAAAAAGTATCTGCGCAACTAGGCCCCAAGGGGAATATGTGTACCAAATTTCAGAAAGATCCATGCAGTAGTTCCTGAGAAATCGTGATAGCAAGGTTTCATGGGGAAATCCAAGATGGCCGCCCTGTGGCCATATTGGATTTTCGAATTGGACCAGAAAAGGTATCTGCACATCTAGACCCCAAGAGGAACCTGTGCACCAAATTTCAGAAAGATCCGTGCAGTAGTTCCTGAGAAATCGTGATAACGAGGCTTCATGGGGAAATCCAAGATGGCTGCCCTGTGGCCATATTGGATTTTCGAATCACACCAGAAAAGGTATCTGCACATCTAGACCCCAAGGGGAACCTGTGTACCAAATTTCAGAAAGATCCGTGCCGTAGTTCCTGAGAAATCGTGATAACAAGGTTTCATGGGGAAATCCAAGATGGCCGCCCTGTGGCCATATTGGATTTTCGAATCGGACCAGAAAAGGTATCTGCACATCTAGACCTCAAGGGGAACCCGTGTACCAAATTTCAGAAAGATCCATGCCGTAGTTCCTGAGAAATCGCGATAACAAGGTTTCATGGAGAAATCCAAGATGGCCGCCCTGTGGCCATATTGGATTTTCGAATCGGACCAGAAAAGGTATCTGCACAACTAGGCCCCAAGGAGAATCTCTGTACCAAATTTCAGAAAGATCCATGCAGTAGTTCCTGAGAAATCGTGATAACAAGGTTTCATGGGGAAATCCAAGATGGCCGCCCTGTGGCCATATTGGATTTTCGAATCGGGCTACAAAAGTTATCTGCACAACTAGACCCCAAGGGGAACATGTGTGCGAAATTTCAGAAAGATCCGTGCCGTAGTTCCCGAGAAATCGCGATAACAAGAATTGTTTACGGACGGACGACGGACGGACTGACGGACTGACTGACTGACTGACGACGGACCACGGACGAAAGGCTAAAAAAATGCTGACATAGTGAAAGTTAACTGGCCACACAGGTCGATATTCTGACAGTATTCTACCCAAAGACATCCCAAGCGTCAGGAGAGATTCGTGGGATATCCTGTGTCTCACTACCATTTTCATTGTAGTTGTTCGTGTTGGTTTAGAAGGTATTGTGTCTACTACATAGGAGGAAAATATGTGATATTCTCAGATTCACTGTCATGCCTTCAAGCGATTGAGGGTGGAACCACAATCTTGAACATTCTACAATTATATGATAGATTTCATGAACAGATTGATGTGTTTTGTAGATTGCCTAGCCACGTTGGCATCAAAAGAAATACTGATCATGAAGTTGATGGAATGGCTAAGGCAGCGCTAGAGAATGAGGTCGATCCTGTTGGAATAACATATAGCGATTTCAGTCCCTCTATCTGTACTTAGGTGAGAAACCTGTTTCAATGTTTATGGGATGCGGTGGATAATAACAAACTCCATGCGTTTCAAAAAACTGTAGGATATACTCATCCGAGCAGCTAGAAACGCTTCGGTCAAGTCGAATCGGCCATACACGATTAACTCGCGAACATTTATTAAAAAACAAACCAGCCCCAAGGTGTATTCCTTGCCAGGAAGACCTCATAGTGGAACATATTCTGATCGACTGTAATTTTAAGATTGTAAGAGATTCTTTTTTAACAAGCAGCTACTTTAGAAGATTTTTTTAGTCGGGTAAAAGAAGACTGTATTTTACGTTATTTGAGAGAAACGTTTTGTTTTTAAATGTTTTTGGTGTGCCGTGTTGATTACGTCTGGATTGCTGCGGTATTAAACTTGTTTTTGTTGGAAAACTTAGAATTTTCTTTGACCGAGGCTATATAGCTGAAATAGTGCTGAACGTGAGGTTAAATGATTTTTATCAATATTTTTTTTCTCTGGAATATGCGTCAGAAGAGTTAGTACTTAACTAAGAAATTTTTTGTAAATTTTTTCCTTGTCCCCTGTGGGCGTATTTAAGCCTTTTTGGCAGCTCTATTTAGCTCCCAGTCAGATATGCATATCTGTGGAATGAAAGCGGGGCCGCCAATCTGTGACGTCACAGACGCGATAGCTCGTAAATGACAGGTAGCAATTTAGTATGAATTACATACTGGGAGAGATTTCTTTTAGTGGCATTTAGAAATTGGGAAGTAGATAAATAACAAATTGCTTATGGATAGCAACTTTTAGTTTATTCGGGACGACGTTTTGATACAGGTATCGTTCTCAAGTCAATGACATCAATAAATAAATAAGCAGTATATATTCTGCTCGTGTATTACACTCAAGCAAGACTCCTGTCTCTTGAGCAGTCTTTGTAATATAACTGAGAGTTATAGCCTTATTATTCTATTCGGATGTATTTAGGTCAGTTACTTATTAATTTGTTGTTGTACCTGGTCCCACAGGGGCGTATATGTACAAAATAAGAAAATCTGAATCTGAATATTCATCCCCAATATTTAGGAGAGAGTATTTGAAATCAGGCAAGTGGTTGCAATATAATACAATATAAAATATGATCGTTTACGTGAGCTAAATATCACTCTCGTGACATGAATTTACTAGACTGTTTGCGTGCAGGTGAGCTATCTGATAATGTCACCAACACCCGTTGTGCGAGAAATTGCACCCCCCCCCCAATGTATCTGCGAAAAGTCGGGAGCAGGACAGCTAGAAAGTCGCAATTTGTTCTTTCCTATCAATTACGCTAGCTGGACGGCATATTCCTACTGGAAATAATTTATTGAACACAGATTTGCCAGAAGTAAAAAAAAATGAACTAAATCTTTTTGGTAGATGATATCTAACGTCGTGCTTTCAAATTGACCTGAACGGAAGACAAAACTCCAAAATTGGCGCACGTCTCAGTGTTGAAATTTCACCAGGTATGCCTATTTCAGTCGTACTTTGATTGTGACTGTTCATATGAACAAAACTTTGTAGTAGGTAAATGTGCAAATCCTATGCCCTCCCCCACTTCCATAATTTCACCCTTACCTAAAGGCCATTGGGTATATGCATCAATTCACTCCAAAATCACTCAGACCTGTTTTGTTATGCCAATGGTTATACTGCAATCAACTCAGAGAGGACATGCTTCTTGGGATTTTAACACAAGGAAACCAAAGCATTTCTAACTTCAAAAACTTAGCGACGGTAGTACCGTACAGAAGAAACGAGTGGGCAAACCTAGTCTACTAATATCACGGCAGTCGTGTGTAAAGCCCGGTTATGACATCTCGTACAGCCCCATAGTTATGATGGATATATGCCTTAACGGATAACAAATTGATAACATGTGACCACCTGCTGAGGGTAATGGGTAGAATTATTGGCAAGTTGACCGCCCCCTGGTGACGGTTATGGACTGTATATCACCGGGAAAATGATGGATTTATGATAGCTCTATAGACTGTTAGTCCATGAGCCAGACCAGATATCGGTACCACCTGGGGTGGCAAATTCTCATTATGTTTTTTTGAAAGTCCTATATCTTTAGATGCAAAAAAACTTTGAAAGCAATCCGGGACTCACAGCTTAATGGTAGTACTCACCTCTTAAAGATGGACACCCGAGTCCAATCTGAGGGACCAGATTTAGGGGTAGGGGAAACATAAAGTTGAATATCTTTACCAGTAATGGTGATATAGTGACATGCGACCACTTAAAATGTTGGTAATCAGATCCTCTATAAGTTGGTATCTGTTATATGCTAATATGTCAATTATGTAGGTCACCAGAGGTCAAAAGGTCACGAAATCTGACACCTGTCTAAAACGTGACCACCTGTAGGCAAACTCGCTGCAGATACCATACCAATGGGACTTTCTTAACCTAAATGGGTTCAAATGGAAGCCAAGAAGTACCCAAGTCTATAATAAGTCTAAACAAGTGGAGTTTATTATTATTTAGGCTGTGGGACAGAAGTGATGTTGGCGCATTTTCAAAAACGATATTTTTATTGCGCTAAAAACAGGCAAAATTGTATGAAGTTGGACTGCTTGAAATTAGTTGCATATTTTGACAAATAACTACTCCAAATGCTAATGGCCATGTCTTAGGTCTATTCAGGAATTAGATAAGCTACATTTCGAGGTAATTTGGTCACCAGAGGTCAAGGTCAAAGATGGTCAATTTATTTTCTACATTTTTACTTGGGACTTGTCACAGCGAAACAGCTCACCAATTACCAATATACGAGTTGTTAGAGCATTTCCATCATAGCTGTCTAGATTTGTATCTAATACCGCTTATGCCGGTGCTAGGGGCCGTGTGGTCATATCATCCAAGTTGCCACATGACCAGGTACAATAAAGGCGTACCTGAGATACAACACATATCTCGAATCGTTAGATTCTTGGTATGTGTTTTAGAATAGGTTAACCGGAAAACTAAACTGTGAAGTCATGTGGCTCCGTCAGTATGTCGGCACCTCTTCTCACTTCCCTTATATGCGTTGTAATTTCATATTACAATGTATTTACATTGCCACCAGTTTCAAGTACAGAGCATCAGGGGTATCGCTGGTGCACCCCGAACCGTATAGCCCGTAGAGCACAGGGTAAACCAAGGTGGGAGTACACCAGGGATGGGTGTCCACAGGGGTCAAAAGTCAATCGTTCTCCAAATCCGCTTTATCAATCGTTAAGGCGCTGAGACGGGCGTTAATGCGTAAAAATAGGGCGTTAAGGCGTTGAACGGGCGTTAAGGCGTGACGACGGGCGTTGACGGGCGTCGCTGCATTTCGATGTATTTGTGGCAATTCCAAGAAAATCAGAGCTTCTAAGCTTGTTCACCAGGGCGTTGAAGCGTTAAGCTAAGCGTTGATGGGCGTTACTGTCTATAAAAGCAAGTGTATTCCCAAAACACACACAGTCGACGTTCAACCGTCAACATGGCTTATACTTGCTCGAAGTGCGAACGCACGTTCATCAGACGTTACGATATGATGCGACACGAGAAAAATATACATGGGATTGAAGACTCCGAGGCACAAAAACCCGATACAGGGACTGATGAGAGCCCATGGACTCTCTAATGGACGACGGCTGGATTATGAATGACGGACTAGACGCTTGTAATTCATATAGTTTATTATACCCAATGTTACATCAAACCCACGCTGCGGGAGCCGCATGGGGCATGTTTACAATTCAAGAAGACTCTTGTCCGATCAGAGGCCGCCATTTCGCGCTGCATCTGTCATATTCTCGGCTGCTCTTGTCCAATCAGAAGCCGTCCTTTGAGAAAGTTCCATCTTTGCTCGGTGTGATCTAAGCATCATCGGGCAGTTCAGGATACCAGTGAGGCAGCATGTCCTGAAAGAGTTGTTTACGCATCCTGATCGCATTTTCCAGGGCTTCGGTGATTGGTAGCCCCATATCCTCTTCCAAGTGACGCTTGGTCTTCATGATGGACCTGTGCGTGCGGTCGCCTTTCATTTCAAGCGGTAGTAAGGTATACTGTTCATAAATCGCCATGGTTGTTTTCCTGATGCCGGGGCGCATTTGGGTGTATGCCTGTTGTAAGTTATCCTGTCCGGCGTCCTCGATTGCTGCAGCGTGCGTATTGATAGCTGCTCTCACAATACGATCCCAGAAGGTAGGTTCTGCCTCACTTTCCTCGGACGTAGGCTGAGTATCTGAGGTCAAGCGCTCCATATCACTAGATAGACTCTCAGCAATCTCTGTTTCGATATTTTTGTAGTTTTGGTTAGGTTTTTGTTAGGGTTAGGGTTTTGCTAGGGTATGTTTGTTTGAGTCATCATCGACGTGTGACCAATAAGGTTAGGTGCGACGTTAAACTTGAAACAACCAACCAACCTGTTTCGGTATCAACCAATGGACTCTCATCAGTCTCTGTATCGGCTTCTTGTGCCTCGGAGTCTTCAATCCCATGTATATTGTTCTCGTGTCGCGTCATATCGTAACGTCTGGTGAACGTGCGTTCGCACTTAGAGCAAGTATAAGCCATGTTGACGGTTGAACGTCGACAGTGCGTGTCTTGGGTATACACTTGCTTTTATAGACAGTAACGCCCATCAACGCTTAGCTTAACGCTTCAACGCCCTGGTGACAAGCTCAGAAGCTATGATTTTCATGGAATTGCCACCAATACATCGAAATGCAGAGACGCCCGTCAACGCCCGTCGTCACGCCTTAACGCCAGTCTCAACGCCTTAACGCCCTATCTTTACGCCTTAACGCCCGATAAAGGGGATTTAGAGGACGATTGACCTTTGACCCCTGTGGACATCCATACCTGATGCACGCGCACCCCGGTTTACCCTATGCCCTACGGGCTATACGGTACAGGGTGTACCAACGATGGCTCTGATGCTCTGTACTTGAAACTGGTTGCAATGTAAATACATTGTAATATGAAATTACAACACATATAAGGGAAGTGGGAAGAGGTGACGAAATACTGACAGAGCCACATGACTTCACAGTATAGTTTTCCGTTAACCTATTCTAAAGCATATACCAAGAAACTAATGATTCGTGATATGTGTTGTATCTCAGGTACGCTTTTATTTTACCTGTTCATGTGGCAACTTGGGTGCTATGACCACATGGCTCCTAGTACCGGCATAAGCGGTATTAGATACAAATCTAGATAGCTATGATGGAAATGCTCTAACAACTCGTATATTGGTAATTGGTGAGCTGTTTCGCTCCCAAGTAAAAATGTAGAAAATTAATAATTGACAATCTTTGACCTTGACCTCTGGTGACCTAATTACCTCGAAATGTAGCTTAACTAATCACTAAATAGACCTAAGACATGGCCATTAGCATTTGGAGTAGTTATTTGTCAAAACATGCAACTAATTTCAAGCTGTCCAACTTCATACAATTTTGCCTGGGTCAAATTTCGTGAACTTTTGACCTCTGGTGACCTACATAATTGACATATTAATATATAACAGATACCATCATATAGAGGATCAGATTACCAACATTTCAAGTGGTCACATGTCACTATATCACCATTACTTGCAAAGATATTCAACTTTATATTTCCCCTACCCCCAAATCTGGTCCCTGAGATTGAACTCGGGTGTCCGTCTTTAAGAGCTGATTACTACCACTAAGCTGTGTGTCTCAGGTTGCTTTCAAAGTTTTTTTGCATCTAAACACTACACAAAAAGGCGGATTTCACGTACTGGGGAAATGTATTGCTTATTAATGGGAGAGGCCACTGTTTGCACTTCTTTACATAGATGCCCTCTAGTGCGGATGATTGTATTTCATAGCGTATGACCCGTACATTGCAGCTTGGAGAGGCCAAGATGACAAATACATTTACGGGATATATATTATAGATAAGGCATCCTATATTTCATATACCCAAAATAGTATGGTCACAGGTATGGAATATTTAGTATCAAATTATATTTCATACAGCAGGAAATGTAAAATAACCAATTATGGCAAGACTGCCTTAAATTTAATCAAATAAAACTCTTTGAATACATTCGAGAGGTATGACAAAGTATTTGTATATATGAATATTTATTTAAATTTAACCTATCACTAAAATGCAATGTCGAAGTTCCATCAACCGGCTTTTCCCAAGAGGTACGTCTCATACTCGTTCATTATGCTGTTTAACGTCATAAGAAGGTAATTCTTTTATATGGCAAATATTAAGATTTGACATCATGAAATGGTAATTCTGATACACGGCAAATATTAAGATTTCATCTAATTTTATCTAGACTGTAAAGAAAACCAAATGAAGCATTGTAAGTTATTTCACCGTCTGGTAAATATATGCATATTTCGATGAGAGCAAATATTCAGTTTATCCCTTTCACTGATGGTTATACGGGTATGCAATTCCATTTAAAATGATCAGCAAATATATGGCAGAACTGAACTTTTGCAACCAGTTTGGTAAATACTGCAAATATATGCAAATGTTAAGGAATGACTGCGCTGTAAATATATTGGAAATATTTTCATTTACCAACGGTTTAATATCCTTTAAATGTTGTCAATAGTAATATTTCATTTTGGAAATTAATGCAAATATGAAAATGTGATGGGGTTTTATTGTGTGTCGGGTATATAATTTTTATTTTGATAATTCAACACGCTCTCGTGGATAATATGAGTGTGTAATACGTGGCGTAACACAAGTGCAAGGGAAACTGTGTGGGGTTTCTTTGCTTATTTCATACAATGCCAACTACAATGGATTGGTTAGAAAACTCTACTTCTTGGCGATTTCCACTTCGTCGTTTCAGGAATCAGGAGTCACCATGTAGCATAAGATGGAAACGAGGAATACATGTAATATAGAGGACATCGTAACTCTTCCCAATACAACGTATAAAATAAGCTACGTGATTCACCGGTAATACACGTAGAAATATTACACAATTCAATGTAATATAATTTACAGAAAAATGAAACAGAAGTAAAACTTCATACTGTCCTGTCTCAAATTTGTCACAAATGCGGCCTTAATTTACTGTCCATATCCGAGTACCCCACATTCTGGGTAACGAAGAAATTGAATACACATGTTTAACTTCTCCTTGCTGAAATTTACACAAGATACATATAGGTGCACGATAGTTCCGTTTGATCCAACAGCATGCCGTTTCCTCACTCCAACATGTCGAAACGCGTGTACTTCTCCCACAAGCAAATTTAGTGAACTGATTCTAGCTGTACACTGTATGCTTGGTTATAACGCATGCAGCACTTTTGTCTTGGCGAAACATACGCACGTTGTGATTGGTTTATCATTATGTTAGCCTGATAAGCGTAATATGATTAGAATTCTGATTGACAGACAGGTCGGGCCTGCAGACAACAGGCGACTTTTACAGACATTAATCCCTAATACGACCGTCTTCCCAAGATATCTAAAAGATAAACGGGAGTATATCATTCGTCTATCGGATAAGCTAAGATGAAGACCCGGCTTATCGGCATGGTGAAACAAGTTATTCAAGCTTATCTATGGTGGCCAAAAGCAATTAAATCCGAATGGGCAAAGTCTCCAATTTCCAACAATGCCCAGATATCTGTATCTTTATATCAGCGATGATGAAGTGGAACAATAGAATGCAGTAGCTCCTACAAGAGACTGTCTAGACAGTGATATTCCTGAAATATCCCGATAAGAGAATTTCGGGTGCATTAAATTTTAAACCAGAGACCGCGCAATCACAGTCTCTGGTACCAGTATAAATTTAACAAAATATGCAAGATTTATCGTTCAAAGAATTGAGCCTAAAGCATATTTTGTCAACTTTTGAAAGCATGTCGTATATCGTTAGGACATTCCACGTTGAAGAATGGGAAGAAAAGTTATTCTGGTGAAGCCGACAGAGGACCTGCACGCCCAATGCGTCAGTAGTATACAAAGCGTAAATCTCTGAGGATTTATGGAGGACGGAATGTGGGAAAAGAAATGTTGGTTGTAAATAAGGATTGTTTGACGTCACACCAGGAGCTTCAATATGACCCTCCGCCCTTATGGGGTAGTGCAAACGCAGGGATATCACTGTCTAGACTACGCATGTGCAGTCCACACGGCAAACTCCTCCTTTAGATGATACCCTTTTAGTATGCAAAAATCTCCATATATTAGATTGAGTCTATTTTTCTAATATCTGATGTTAGTTTATTGGTAAATTTATAATATAGAAAACCGCTTTTTCTAACCCCAATAGGGTTGACTGTGTTGATTGAATGCAAATGTGCATGGTGTATATCCATACGGCTCTAACTAGCCTGTCGGCCCGCCTCGGGTGAACAGGACATCTGGCTATGTTCTATCAGTCAGTGATAGTCGTACAGTGCTATGACAATTATTAACAAAACAATGCAGAATATCAAATATGTCAATTTTTCAGTGGCAGTCTGTTTTGAGTATAGACCAGAACGTTGTATTTCACTGAATATTGTTTTTATCGTCAAATTTCAATCGCCGTTTTGGGACACCGATTTTGTTTAAAATTGGTGTCTAATCAAACGTTTTCTGTGAACTCAGGAAATTATCTTAGCTCAATTAAGAATACACAAAATATCGCAATGGACCTGGCGCGGTTCAGTGAGATTTTGGCCACCATGGAGATCTCACAGTGAAATCCATTTTTATTGACTGTATAGATTTTAAGAGATTCTTTTTATCGAGCAGTTATTTCAGATGATCTTTTTAGTCGAGTGAGAGAAGACTGTATCTTAGTTTACTTGAGAGCAATCAGTTTGTGGCATGAGTTTTAATGCATGTGCATGTCTTTTGGTGTGTTGTGTTGATTACTTATGGTTTGCTGGGTTGTTGACTTGCTTTTGTTAGAATTCATAGAATTTTGTTTGTTTGTCACTATATAGATGAAATATTGCCGAACGCGACATTAAACTTAGTTTATTCTCTCTTTCTCTCTCCTTGGCACCATGAGGTGCGCTTTGATTCATCCCCATTTTGAGAAGTGCTTCCGACTCTTCCCCTCCCCCGGTAATCCAGGTCGGGCAGATTTCTGCTTCAAAGATTCAGTGTGGCCCACTGTTTTGCAATCGTATGGATAGAATACATATTTATCAACTTTCCTGGTGATTTATTTACTCTGTGCAGCTCCCTCAACGGTAAAATAAATGAATTATCCAGCTTGATCTTTCAAAAACGAAATCAGTAGCCGGCTTTAGAACAGATGCGCATAACACCATCTAAATTCAGAATGACACAAGTGAAAAAAACGGAATCCTTCCATTTACATTTTTCTGTATTTTCCTTCTATTATGCGTGATACTAGCAGTTGAAATTTTACAATCAAATGCAGACAATGTGAAAGCTATAAATTATAGAGCCGTTTCCGTCTTTCTTGTCCGAAATCCCTACATTTTCAATCGGACTCTTGCCACCATGGATATGTATAAATTCTAAGATGGTTAACTATTATGTTTTTGAAAGATCAAACTCTATATTGTTTGTCTCTTTTGTCATCATTTATGGAATGAAAGCAGCTGGACGGAGAACTAAATATCTAGGAAAGTTTATGAATAGGCATTATATCCATACGAGCGAAAATTTTACGGTAGGCCACATTGACTCGAGATGTAGATATCTGCCTGACCTGATCCAGGACGTCAGCGGTAGAATTTTTGCGACAGGAATTTCCGATTCGACGGCTAAACGCTACGTTATAAATATCACAAAATCAGTAAGATTTAGCTTGTTAATCTACCCTCCCCCCCTCCTCATTTCAAATACTTAAATATGTGCATATAGCATATATATATGGCTTTTTATATTTCATATTTTATATTTCATTATCAGACACTCTTTTGTTCCCTGTACAGCATTCTAGCTATCTTTTGATTTCATTATAAAGTATTTTTCTGCATTCTTATGAAAATTTCTTTCATTTTATTCAGTTATGCAGTCCCCTCATGATCAGTTAGCCACTGGAAACAGCAAAGCTGAAGCTAATGTCGAAACAAAGGTAACTTTGCCTCATCACACTACACAAAAAGGCGGATTTCACGTACTGGGGAAATGTATTGCTTATTAATGGGAGAGGCCACTGTTTGCACTTCTTTACATAGATGCCCTCTAGTGCGGATGATTGTATTTCATAGCGTATGACCCGTACATTGCAGCTTGGAGAGGCCAAGATGACAAATACATTTACGGGATATATATTATAGATAAGGCATCCTATATTTCATATACCCAAAATAGTATGGTCACAGGTATGGAATATTTAGTATCAAATTATATTTCATACAGCAGGAAATGTAAAATAACCAATTATGGCAAGACTTATGTTCGCTCTTGTTCGTATTCAAATGTCATCCAACTGTTCTGGTAATCTATGAGACCATTTGCTGTCCAAGCCACTCTAATCGTAGTCCACTCTACGATCGCTTCAATACGGCATCCGACAAGATCCATTCAGAGCAAAGATGTTCCCTAGAGATCGATCTAAAAGTTCCTGTTTCTATTACTCCTCGACTGCGCCTGAACACAATGGCGTCACTTCCAGTCCAAACCACCTCAACCGTAGTCTACTCGCCGAAAGCGTCAAAATCAGCCAACGGTTTCAAACTTTACCGGGAAATCCCCCGCCAGTCAAGTTACCGGAATTGACCTTTCCAAGTTGCTATATCCACCACTTTATCCCTCCTCACCGCGTGCCGACAGATTTAGACTACACGGCCCACAATCCACACCGAAAATGCGCTTTCTCTCTTACTCTCCAAGTGCGCATTCGTGTATCACTGACCCTACACTGGTCAGGACCCTCTAGAAAACGATAGTTCAGTCACCCTCACGTCTTGTTCCGAGTGGGCATCCAGGTTTTACCTGTACCATTCAGAGTTCTCTCCATTCGCGCAAAGATGGAGCCACCGCTTGGTTGAACGTGTGCACACTTACTCCCCCGCCACACTATCGTATGGCGCATGCCTGGGTCCCCGGAGTCTCGTTGCATGGGTGAAATCTCCATGTCTCTCAACCCTCTCGATCTCCGTAAATCGTCCTACTTTCTCTTGGCATGCTCAATCCATTGCGCATGTGCAGGGTCAAAGATCAACACCGGTCACGATATCCAAAGGTCAATGGACGCCCAGATCTTCTTTCTCCTTTCTCTACTACTTAGAATTATATTTCTCAAGGAATAATCCCTCTATTGGGGAAATGAAACAAGGCATTATTCAGCATAAGTGGCAACCAATCTTGTGCGACACATGTAAAAACTATTCAGATGGAAGCACGAAGGTTACTATCAAAGTGAGAACGTGTATTGATAATCATGAAACACTGGTGATATCAATGCTAATTCTGATCAATATACCCCAATTGATTTTTAATTTTGCTCTATTATGCAGATTTGCACAATCGTACATAAAAACCATCGGCGCGTGTCTATATCAACAAGGTTTGTGTGCTATTGTACCTGGAAGAGTTTGATGAACTTACTTGAGAGCATTTTCGAGAATCCCGTGGTGCGTCAGATATCTGTGTGCATTCCGATTAAAATAAATGTATTCTCCTAATGTGCACATTACTACATGGGACCACTTTTTCCTAAAGAGAGGCATAAGAGAATGTTTAGTATCTCCTGAAACTTTCTGGTTGTTCAGCTGATCGAAAGTGTAATTGATACGACAATATAGGTTGGTCAGAAAAGATTTCATGAAAGTTACACCATAGAATTTCAGATTGAAAAATACACAAAACATGAACGGACACATTTTCAACATAGTGAGGAAAATCTAGTTCTGGTTTTGTCAAAATTCAGACGAAACTGGATAATTTACTCTTCTTTACCAACCACACAACAAAAGTTACATCACGAAACATCATAGTTTGGATTCAGCACTCACAATGGAGCCCTAAGAATGGGTTGATACATAAAGCAGATAAGAGCTTGCATAGCATATCTAAGCTTGATGCATTTGTTTACATAAGCCTTAGTCTGATTACACATTAACCGACTAAGAGACCAGTGTGACATAAAGGTTAGACACATCATACAATGTGTGCCGTGAATGGAAACCTCGGGAAATATTCACGAATAAATACTTGAATTCCAGGGGAAATATTCACGAATAATACTTGAATCACACAAGCTATATAACAAGTATCTGTGCTGACAAATAGGAGTTCTGGGCACCCCTGCTTCCTTCTCCCGTGGGAATCAGTGATATACTTTCTTCCCCTGACAATTTGCCTTCGTATCTTTGCTGGTCTATTAAGGCACGCGGCATATGCATTCTGTCTGCAACGAAGCGTACTGGCAATTCTCCATCCTTTTGTTTTTTGCAAAAGGCAGTCATTCATTATTTGTGAGCAAGATATCATTCTCAGAAATGCGAGAATGTTTAATAATCTATATCTTATTTGGTAAAGCCTTAATGGCTTTTAAAATAACAATTAATGTATTGTGCCGAATGATTTGTCAAGTCTGAAGGCAAGAGCAAACAAAAAAACTTGTGGTAGTGACATTATCTTATTACCCACGCTTGCAATTATCATGTAAAATAGGACATTTCTCCCTTCGAACATCTCCCCCTGCGGACATTTCCCCCTCCTTCCTATAGCTATTTGTGCTATGATTTCATACGAATGTGAAACACATATTGACAAAAACATTTTATTTCTTATTTTCAATAAGCTTAATCGGACATAAATTTTCCCCAGCTATATTTAAGATAGCGGCACTGTTAACCAGATTTGTATGATTTAGTAACAAAATAAAAATGCAACCAAGTTATAAATAAAGCGATTTTGATGATTTCGAAGAATACCCCATGGTTTCAACGGAGACAAAGTAAACATCATTGTTAGATGATATATTGTTGCAAATATGTTGTCTTTTCAAATTTAATCACCAATTTAAATCAATCAGCATGTTTGTTACATAATGTCTGTAACTAGGTAGAATCTATTGTTTAGTTTATCTTTATCCCGAGCCCATTGCGGGAGTAGAATCGGTCCGTGCATGGCAAAAGGAAAGTCATTGTATACAGTTTGTCTTTAAAACCACTAATTACAATACCATTTAACAGGGTTTATTATCCTGATTTCAACCTGCTGCTCGAGTAGAATCATATAACTATGTGATAGTTATTAACTTATACTGTGTATTTATTGTTTAGTCATGCCAAATTATAGAAAACAAGAAAAAAATAAGAAAAAGTCAATTTTGTTACACATTCGTATGAACTCATAGTACACAGATATATATGAAGTGGGATATGTCAGCAGGGGGAAATGTCCTCGGGGAGATGTCCGCGCACCGTCGATGACAGGCCGTTTTTGAGTATTTGAGTTTTTATAATGATTTTTCAAAATTGTGTTCATTTCAAATGTGGTGGACTTGCGCTAAGTCTGTTAGCTAGAAACTCAATTAATACGTAGAATATGCTGTCCGTTTCCATTCCGCCTGGCAATATAGTGACATAAACATCGTCGGCTGATGTTAGAAGTTTTGTTTCCCTTTTTTTCTTATATATTTTAGCCTGGTTATCTATAGTATTACACCTTAAACCGACCTACCGTTTTCAATATCGCAATCTCTGCCGTTACAGGAAAATCGAAATATTATTTTTGTCCCAGCGGTCATATTTTAGTTATGCTAAAATGTATACGAAAATCTAATATGGGTGCCCAATATCGTTAATTCCTTCCATGCCTTAGATTAGTGAAATGCTGGACTTCTACTCTCGCGCACAGTTTGTGAGATTAAACATCACAGAATATGATGAAGTCGTATTACTTTAGAAAAAGACAATATATGAATGAGGGTTCATACTTGATGTAAGGGTCAGGCGTCAATGCATGCATGTACAAGAGCCAAATCTAGGGACAACAAAGTGTCTCGACTCAGTGGTACAAAGGCATTGCCAATAGTTCCTTAAATGAAATAAGACGGATAGTGGAACCAGAGACCCTATAATAAATATGTATAATAATTTATTATAGGGTCTCTGGTGGAACTAATAAAATACGAAACAAGTTTGTGCTCGGACCATCTGATTCTATTTCGATAAAATGCGCACATTCATTATCTCATGTTATTCATATCGGAATACATATACCTGTGAGTAACCGGACCTTCTGACAGATTTATATACGGTGAGTAAAAATCTCCCAAACAGGCTTCTTGCAGCTCAAATTAAAAAAAAAAACAAAAAAACGGGGAAGGCCTTGCCTAAATGTGGGGCTTTCACTGTGAAATTTATATAAAAATCATCCTTTCACAGACAAATAACAGACATCATAATTTTACTTGCCATGCATCATGGTCAAGTAGTACACAATTAGTCATTCTCTCAACGTCAGAGTTTTTAACCTCGAAACCGTCGATAAACAACATAACAATAGGGAATATACAATCTGATGACATGAGAATGACAATTCGTATACTGTCCTAAATTTGACACTACACATGTGGTAGAGAATACAATTGGTTTGGATATTAGTAGTCACGAGGGCTTCAAGACGAGACCCTCCATCACTCCTTGAGACCAGGAATGGCCCCTGTATAGCTCAAACACACCCCAAAAATGCCCTCTTCGCTACTGCTCCTGGACTCTTCATGACGTCATCTCCATTTCAAAACCCCCAGTTGTAGTCTACTCCACGACCGCTTCAATATGATGCCTTGCAAAGCCCATTTACCCCTGTGCACCCCAACATATCCTTTCAGTAATACTTCTCAACTGCGCATGCGAACCGTGACGTCATTTTGGATTCACGGCAGGCGTAGTCTACTCCACGAGTGCTTCAAGATGAGACCCTGCACAGCCCATTTGGATCCAGGATGGCCCACCCTTTGCCAAAAAGTACACCTCAATGCTTCATGGTGATGCACTCCGTCACTTTCCTGTGAAATTCAACCAATGTCTTCGAGACCACTCCCAAAGTACGCTTCAGCTTGCAAGAGATCGAACAAATATCCACACACTATAATTTGCGCCACAAGAAAAAAATACTCATGGATTCATGTGAAGTCCATTTTCCAGATTTTGTACACCCTGCAAAGTCTGTTTTAAGGCGGGGGGATTCCTAGTCTTTGATTCCCCCTTCAGTCACCTGACCGACATTGAAGCACGCTTCAAGTTGAGACCCTTCATGATCCATTTGACCCAGGGTTAGCCCAGTTCTATCCACGTGACTGAGGGTTTTTCGCATTTTTTTTTTCATGAAATTCCAAGATTTACGTTTTCTCCGCCAGTCACTCAACTGGAAGTGACCTCTCTACATTGCAATGGCAACCCCTTTACTGGAAGTGACCTTTCATTCAGAAGTGGTGTGGCATGATATTCCACCTCTCTTTAAAGAGAAAAACAGTTTAAGCTATGCTGACAGGACTGTTCCCCATATGTATGAAACTTTTATTCATATGCACATAACTTTTCAACATTACATTGTTAAATAAAATTTGTTCTAAATATTTAGAACAGATGTCCACAGCTGACACAGCTCTTTAATTTGGGTATCGATGAAGACTCCCTTATTGCGCTCATTGAAAATAAATCGAATGTCGAAAGTCTTATGGATATTATACACTTACAGTCATAAATAAACAAATTGCTTATGGATAACAACTTCTAGTTTATTCAGGACGACCGATACTAGTACCTGTATCGAAACGTCGTCCTGAATAAACTAGAAGTTGTTATCCATAAGCAATTTGTTTATTTATCTACTTCCCAACTTCTAAATGCCACTTAAGGAAACTTACAGTCATTTCAGCTAAAAACTGACTGACAATAATTTGTGAAAATATGTCTTCGAAAGAAACAAAATTATGACAGATTTGGTTAAACTGGGATATTTGTCAGCTCTAATACATCACTTGCACAAAATTCAAATTATTCCTTTAACAATATACCGAGAAGCCGGAGTGAATGCTGCACCAATATCACTGGCAGTCACATTGAGAGAGCAGTTTACATGTACAGCAGTTGATACATCCAATGTCTTCACTTTCACATGTGTCCATAGGAAATATTTTAATAATGATAACTGGTCTATCTTTGACCTGAAGTTGCCAGAATTATTATAAATGTAAGCAAAATGGTCCTTTCCTGGAACAATAGGATAAGTGATAAGCTTACATGTTAACAAACCCATGTTAAATAGATAGGAAAGAATGGGTGGAAAAAAAACTGATTTGAACTGCTGTCTCAATGCACCTGCAGTGCTATGGCAGAGTTTTAGTGCTAAAACATTGACTTGAATTTTGTTGAAGTGTGCCATTTCGTATTTCTGTGGTTTCACCATTTTGGGTGCCGATAAGATGGTATCAGCACCTGCGTGTGCAAGAAGGGATATCCAAGTGTGAAACGATCGATTCAACACTGAGCGCTTGCATTAAACCCTCACTTGCATTTCGCTTGTATCATGCATATTTACATGTTTCCGTTATTAATTGGTTAATTAGGTTGATTACAGGGGGAGGGTCGAGGTAGGGAATAAATCACCTTGTGTAATCAACCTAATTAACCAATTAACAACGGTAATAAGCCCATGTGTGTTATTTCACATGTTTCAAACAATATTGATGTCCCAAAAGTTAACCGTATATACTATTCAATTCTTCTGGAAGACTAAGCTTATATACAATATATTTTGACACAAGTGAGTAAGCGAGTGCTTAGGATTCAACATAACTTTCAACATTGTTTCAGTCATATAGCCACGAACCATGTAAGCACCACCCAGACATATGGCAAGCCAAAGTGCTTTTTGTTCGAGAATTTCCGATATCGGAAATTGAATTCCCGATATCGGAATTGAAATTTTCGATATCACAAATTATCGTGTCCTTCAATTCCTGATATCGGAAATTGAATTCTCGATATCGGAAATTCAATTTCCGATATGGGAAATTGCAATTCCCGATATGGGAAATTGCAATTCCCGATATCAGGAATTAGAATTTTCGATATCGGAAATCGAGAATTGCAATTTCCGACATCGGAAATTCGGAGACAATTTCCGATATCGGAAATTCAATTCCTGATATCGGAAATTCAACTCCCGGTATCGAAAATGGAATTTCCGACATCGGAAATTGTCACTGAATTGAATTTCCGATATCGGAAATTGCAATTCTAGGTTAAGTAAAGCTTCCAGAGCTTTCATTTCCGATATCGGAAATTCAGTGACAATTTCCGATATGAGAAATTCTATTTCCGATATCAGAAATTGAATTCCTGATATCGGAAATTGTCACTGAATTTCCGATATGGGAAATTCTAATTCCCCATATCGGAAATTCTATTTCTGATATCGGGAATTCAATTTCCGATATCCGAAATAGAATTTCCCATATCGGAAATTCGGAATAAAAAGCACTTTGGCTTGCCATACAGACAAGTTACATTCTTGCTACTTCAAAGAAGAAATCTTTGAAGCAGCATGGAACCAGACACCCTCCATCCACCCCATAAAACACTTAGGACAGCACACAATTGTAGACTGCTAATACATACATAGATTATATTTTGTCAGAAAAAACAATTCCTTCGCATATTGCAGATGAATGCCATTACAATTAGGTCTACAATATGCCCCATTCATGTATGTCTGGGTCTATAATATGCACCATATGCAGCTTTAGATAAGCGCGCGAGGAAGATTGCAGCTAAACTCCGGGGAGGGGCACCGTCTTGCGACCGAAAAGTGGGCGAGCGCAGCTCCAGAATGCCTCCAGATGATGGACCCGAGTGGGCTCTACAGGTCGGTCCACTCAACTCTGAGGACGAGGAAACGTAATTTTGAACTTTTGAATATTTCGAAAAAATAAAAAACAATATGGAAAACAAAACTTGAACGAAAATATATATATGTGATTTCCATATTTCTTTGGACTATATTTGTAGTATTCACTTGCGGAATTTCAATCTAAATATTCGGTACTTTCTTCTCTTGATATTGAACTTGATCGTTGGAGTTTTCCTTAACGTTTTATATATTAGTGCCGTTTTCTCATTATGCATGTGCATAATCATTACAATAAACCTATATAGTTAGTTCGAAACTTAGATGATTTTTCCATGTCACCTTTCCATACTATTGCTACTTCTGCTAGGAAATGATTGTTTCATTGTAGGTCAATATGATACATATAATTTCAGGACGCTGTGGTCAGCGACATTACTTGTACAGCTCTTGTTTACTTTGCGTTTCGTAGGTTGGATTTTATGTAAAATTTATTATTTAACTGTATATAGTTTAGTTTGCCAAATAATGAGTAAAACTGTGTGTTAAAGTTTGTCCATTTTAATTAATCGTCTACTTTGGAGCGTCTCGAAAATCAATACCGTAGCTAAGTCTGCAAAAATTACCCGTTTTTTTTTTGCAGCGTATATAACAAACCGAACTCTGCAAAATGACTCCATTACTCTCTTATATTGATGGTGTTTCACGCCTGAAATAACTTTGTAATTCTCTCCATAAATAAAACTCCACTGCTGTAGTTTCATGTACCAGGGCTTAATTACATAGGGAGATACCCTAGTGTGTTCGTTTTCACGGACACAATGGTCAAATATGTGGTGTACGGTCATAGACTGTGTGCGGTTTATCATTCGGCAATTTCACTGCACAAGGGATATAAACGGCACACCCAGGTGCCACCTGTTATTACTTTATAGGGTATCAATCTTTGTCAACTGGAACACGAATACAATATGACGTCTTTCTATGTAATGAACCTCGGTGCATCAAACTATAGTACATAGTTCATATGCAGAAAATATCAAATTTATTTCAAGCGTAATATATTATCAATATCACGGAGTAATGATGGTCAGTCTGTGAAGGTCAATTTTTGCACACAACCGCTATTTGTTATTGATTTGAAATATAGTATTCATAAAGATAACAACAAAGATTTAATACCAATAAGAGTAAGCATCGCGGTGATGGGCTGCGAAATGCGTATATTGCCAGCGTTCCGTAAACCAACATTTCAAACATGCACACAAACGTCACGTTTGATGCCAGACGTCTGACTGCTTCAGTGCTTCAGGTCCAATTCTCTATTTTTGGGACCTGGATCGTTGGAGCGTTCACATGCCCGTCAACGTTCAGCGTCAAAAACGCTTCAACGCTTCAAGTGCGGATGTCAAAAGCTTCAACGCATCGATGCGAGAAGTTCCTTTTGGGGTTATGATTAGGGTACCCACGTATTTAATATTTTACACTACTTTAATGAAACTCATATGTGCATCAACCCCGTTGCTCTCCATATAATGCTTCACACCTACTGCACGAATGCCTACTCACTTCTGGACATACTCAGTTGGCCCATTATAATCTAGCTCGAATGCCTGGCTCCAGGGATCACTCCCATATCTTTCCTTATTGTGCTCCACACCTGCATAAACAATCAGATTTGCCCTTTCCATACTACTCCGCGGACCGAAAGTGACATCATAAGCCTTGCGCGTGCGCAGTTAACATTTATGCGTCAAAGTTAATTTTCAATATTTGATTTTCATTTTTGCGCGAAATAAAACAAAAAACGAATATTGAATGTCAAATTTCAATTTTTGATTCTGAGAATATGAAAACCAAAAACGAAAATTGAAAATTGACGGTCAAATTTCAATTTTTGATTTTGAGAAACCAAAAACAAAAAAAACGAAAATTGAATTGTGCAAGGTTACACGGACTCGGTTCATGCGGATAAAAGGATGGAGGACAAACTCTTCGAAGTTACGAGAGGATACTACATCGGGGGTCTCCAAAGTCAAAACAAATATACGGAGACGAACATGTAACTTCAAACAAAGGAGACGAAATATACATCACATTGGCTGACGTTTGATTCGCTCAAATAGTTTTGTGTTAAACTTCATATATCACCACAAAGTTGTGTTTATTCTAACACCCATTTGTGTTATTTTCAACTCAATTCTGGTGCTAAAATGGTTTCGACACAATCTTTTTCTCAGTGTATGGGCATATTCGGGACGGTCATGAGGTCACGAAGCTGTTCGAACAGCATATTATGATCTTCGTCCCACGGGATTTTGAATTTGAATGTTTGAGTTGATGGAAATAGAGAACTGAGGATGATTAAAATTATAACAAATGAATGAAAGAGAAGACCTGCCTCCCTTTATAATATTTCATAACGTGTTACGTGGAAAACAAATAGCAGACGTCACCACAGGGGACGTAATTATTTTTGGAATATTATAAAAGAAAGTAATTCTTCAATTTGCATTCATTTATTCTCATATTTGTCATCATCAGTTCTCTCTTTCCATCAATTCAAAACATTCAGAGTCGAACTTCTATGCTTCGTCCTGGTGAATTCGTTCTCTGTCATGGTTCGGCTTTGTCAGACGAACAATGATTCGGGATGATGAGTATTGCAGTACCGCGCTGCTATACAGGAATATCGAATGGCGGAAACAAACATTCAGTGTTGTTGTATTTAAGTGAATCCACTCTTTGTTGGTATGCAGGATCGATGAGGTTTCACAATTATCTGAAATGGTGATATTAAAACGAATGAGAAAGCAAAAACAGTAGGAAAATTCTAAATCTGCATATACAATGAATTTGTCAAATTTTTTCTCTTCTGAAAGTGTTCATTGAAGCTGTTCTCTGGTCTCGCTTTAGGTCGAATTCTCATTTCGAACTGACATACTGTGGTTGTGACATATCGCATGTGCCTGTAACAAGACTATGTTATGTATACCACAGTGAGCAAGAATGATCATATTTATGCAATTTATCAACAGAATAACTGCCATTACCCGAACAATATCCCGATCCGATCGTGTTACTTGGTAATCTTGCCTGCCACTATACAAGCAATATAATAATCTGTGTGAGTCCTAGTCAGAATGCTATGTTTCTGTTGTGTAACTGATGGAAATGTTAAATTGATATAGGTAGGCTTTGTTCCGGTGTTGTCTATTATCTACTCAAGACCAGTCATTTCATCACTAATCACTACAAGTCCAGTGACGAAATACAGTTTAGATTCATCAGCCACAATTGTATGTTGAGAAGAGAAGGCATCCGATAAGAAGTTACATAATATATTAAGCCTACAGACAGGCTAACAATATGCCAGTGTGACAAAGCGATTAGACACCAATGATTAAATAATCACCAATGATCCTTGAATCCAGCAAGCTAAATATTTACCAACCTTGTCAGACAACATCTTTCTGGCAGATCTAACTGAATAAAACTCTACAAAAGCTGTCTTATATCGAACTGCAACTTCCCCGGCTCATTCTGGCTGATTTTTTTCCTCAAGTCATGTTTCCAGATATGTTTACCAGGAATGATATATAGAGGATTTTCATAATCATTTTGTTTTTTCAGGAAGGAATTAATGTACGGTACTTGTTTTAAGTACACATAACACATCAGACTTGTAAATAATGAAGCACTCGTATTAACAATGTATTAACTACATACTTTATGAAAATCAGGTAAAGGATATAAATACAGATTGCCGTGTGTTTAAATCGCACTATATAAGAAAAACCCGTATATACAAGTTAATAAACTTCGATTATGCATCTATTGTCTAGATAACATTTCACTATCTGCTGGGCTATGATAATTGCTTGTGTTCAATTATGCCAAATTTTATAATCCGTTTCGATATGGGAAGTGCTACCTAAACTATTTATACCAGGATCATGACTGAGTAACTATAAGCATTTAATTAATAGTCACCACGGGTGCTCAATCCCGGTGTCATCAAATGCTTTCGAAATGTGCTTGCGCTATATGAGGCTACTGATACGTTCAAATTATACCGATTCTCAGCAATTATTACTGATCCATGCAATAATAATTCACATCGATGTCGCAACGTTGTAAATAAAACGATTACATTTCCATAACATACAGTTGTCTGTATCATACTATCAAATATTATTCAAATGTGAGATTATATTTGCAAATTGGTAAATGTTTAGTTAATAAAACTCATCTGTTTGATTAAATTTGTCTATGTGGTATAACTTTGGTCATGTATCAATTATATGAACCACCGTTCCATGCAGTAGAGAATATATGGTGAATAGTATTGTTATATTTAATTTCCTGCGAAGTACAAATCTCACAGAGTGAAATATAACCGAAATATTTATCAACTCACCTGCCGTATATTAAAAGTCTGCAAATTAATCGGTTTAATTTGCACATGATGTCCCAGTGTGGCATATATAATTGAATAAAATATAATTATTTGCATAACTCTGTACTGTGTACGTTATGCTGTGTCATAAGGGCCTGTCCAAGCTGCTGTCCACAAACGGTAAATATAATAGAAAATGTATGGCGCATATAAGTGAAATATATGGCAAATGATGCACATTTACAACACTGGCAAATAATGAAGCAACGATATTTATTTACTACAGTAGGTAATACAATATCATACCATGTATGTTCTGTGTTGACCTGTCGTTTAAATACATTTGTCTATATTTGTCTTTCCATTTAAACACCATACGTACACCATGGCCCTGATGTGTATGTTAAAAGCATGCAAATTATATCCACATATGTTAATATTTTCAGGTCCGTTTAAACTTTTGCAAATATAACAGTTATATTCACCTTATATTTAGTGGTAATATTAAATAATATCAAATCGAGATTTTCGTGTAGTGCACCCCCCCCCCCAATAGTTGTCTTATCTCTGGAAATTGGATGCTGAAACTTACCACAATTCACCCTTGGGTCACGCTCTACCAGAACATGATGCAAACATTTGATGACGTCACAGTGACGCCATTTTCAAAAAGGCATTTTGGTCGATTTTTTTGGTCAGATTTTTCGAATTTTTTATTTATGTATTTTCTATGCAAAAACTACATGATAAATTAGTAAATAATAGTCCGATGCGAAATAAAATCATTTTTACCCACTTTTCCGCGAGGAAAAGCAGAACGTTTGAAGAAAAATGATGAAAACATCACTTTTCTGGAACCTCACATGGCCGCCATCTTGGATTTACCCATGATCCTCTGTTCGGGGGGTATGCAAATATGTCCAAAGTGACACCAATATGACAAACTAAAAAGTCTGCTTTCATTTTTTGTCGCTCCGGAGATAGGAGAGAAAGTTTGGTAGGAGAGGGCCATAATGGCCTTCCAGGTCTGACAGGGTTAAGGCATAGCACAACCTACAGGGTAATCATATTCACTGATTGCTGCTCTGGTCAAACCGTGTGATTGTCTTTGCTTGAGCGGTTAGGATTTGTTAGTTATTGAATAAAATCTGTCTTTGATAATCTGCTTTGCAATTTATGGAAATGCTACCGACTTGCATTCAATGCATGCTCATTCAGGCATAGCACCACGTACAGAGCAATCTTTTTCACCGATTGTTGCTCTAGTCAAACTGTGTGATTGGATAGCACTGTCTTTGCTCCACCTGTTAGGATTTGTTCATGATTGAATAAAATCTGTGTTTGATAATCTGTTTTGCAATTTTTGAAATGCGACCGTCTTGCATTGAATCCATGCGCATTCAGGCATAGCTCCACCTGCCGAGTAATCATTTTCTTTGATTGTTGCGCTGGTCAAACTGATGCTCTGTGAGAAATCTCGTTACAATCGCATAACTATCTTGAAAAATATTAACCAATGTTTAGGGGGAAACTTACTTTTGCTGAGGTGTTTATATGAAAAAACTTCTTGTTGGTGTTGTTCTCTCATGTCTCATCCTTGTTGTTGTTCTCTGCGGTTGTGAACAGAGTACATGGAGAATGACATGCACAGAATACATGTAGAAGGAGAAGGAACATGTATATTGACAGTACATGTATATGTACATGAACAGACCGACTTTGGCTTCTACCCGTACTGATGACGTCACCGATGACGTCAGAGATGAAATGAGCATTTCTCAAATCGGGGTCCACACCACGAGGGCTACAAGATGACACCTCACACGACGCATTCGGTCCAAGGATGGTCCCTCTCTACCCCAAACACCTTCCTTCGCAGCCCCAAAATGTCCGCTTTCGCTACTAGTCGTACCGATGACGTCACAGATGACGCGAACATCCCTCAAATTGAGATGTACACCCCGAGAGCTACAACATGACACCTCCCAGGACGCATTCGGCCCACGGATGGGCCCTCTACCCCCAATATCTTCCTTCACTGCCATAAAATGACCACTTTCGCTATTACTCGTACCGATGACGTCACTGATGACGTCACAGATGCTTCGGACATGCCTCAAATCGGAATGTACACTCAGAGAGCTACAGGGTGGTATCTCACACGACGCATTCGGACCAAGGATGGGCCCTCTCTACCCCAAATACCTGCCTTCACTGCCATAAAATGACCACTTTCGCTAATACTCGTACCGATGACGTCACCGATGACGTCACAGATGCTTCGTACATGCCTCAAATCGGAATGTACCTCCCGAGAGCTACAAGATGGTACCTCACACGACGCATTCGGACCAAGGATGGGCCCTCTCTACCCCAAACTCACCCTCACGCACCCCCAAAATGGCCATTTTACTTACTACAACCAACTGCGCATGCGCAGATTGACGCGACTTGCACTCAGAAACACGCCACTCTGACTACCCCACACAAGCTTCACTTTGACACCTTCCACGACCCATTCGAACCCATAGCGGTCCATCCCAAACATACACCCACATAGTACCCAAGATGCCTGTTTTCTATACTACGGCCAGACTGCGCATGCGCAGACCACTGAGCACGGACGAGCCATTAGCCAAGTGGGATGCAATATAAGACCCCATACGACCTCATCGGTTCATTAGGGGCTCACCTAGACCCCAAAACGTCCACCCCGTATGGGTATATAGCCCCATAGCCATGCACTATAGGCCTATGGGCTTACCCAAGGCTCGGTGACTTTTTTCAAAAATTTCACCGTTTCGCTCCGGGACATTTCCTATCATGTTCTAAATGACGAGACTAAGAAAACAAATCCAAACAACCATACCGCAAATGTATAGAAGTAAGTTTTCCAGTGGGACAAACATTGGTGCAAAACCCCTAGTATGGGACTATATGAGCTATATGGTACTATTTCTGTCACGGTGTTGTTGTTGTTATGCTGTGCTGTTGTTGTTTGCGCCATACTGTTATTCTGTGCGCCATGGATATTTCTACAAATCGTGACCTAGTCAGTTACAAGTAAATGTGTTGTCGTGGCATTGTAATATCTATCGAAGTTTCTGGAGTAATAGTTGACTTGAGTTTGATTGGTTTGTGAGACCGATGAAAATTTCCAGACGTGTTCACTGCGTAGTTTCGGTCGTTACCGGGGAAACTGAAGTTTCCAGAGCTGCTTGATAGACTATAAATAGTGTGACATTCGACGATCGGGGAGAGATTTTCAAACTGGTATTTGGGTGCATTAGATTCATACCTTTGATACGGATTACTGGACTGGTTTCCTGTGAACGGACTTTGGCTGCCTTTGGTTACACATCCATCCACACGCGACGGACATTGCAGGACATACTGAGATCTCAGAGCAGTGTTCAATTACGGACTTGGAACACGGACTTGGAAGTTATATGTGCACGTCAGCACAGACGTTTAAGGATACTCTGGTATAGCAGTGAACAGTAAGACTGTACCAAGAATATTAGTTTGTTGTATTAGCCTTACTTAATTTTGTATTTGATTTTAGTGTTGTTAATAAATATTTTTGATCATTGATCCTTGACTTCACAAACGTTTTCTGTTGCGTTTTTGCTGAAATTATATATGACGTAACTGAATTGGGGGCCTGGTTCCGGGAGAGTTTTGTTTACATTCCAGCTTTGCTACATAGTTCTAAATTGATACATTGTTTGGATTTGTGAAGTCAGGGAGTAGTATACTGACAATATGGCATTTGAACCAGCAGAGTTTGCTTTAAATCCTAGTCAGGAGCAATTTAATGAGCTACGAAAAGAGGATTTGTTTGGGCTGTGTAAATTCTTGGAAATTAATTTTAAAACATCTTGGAAAAAGCAAGAAATTAAGAAACTCATTATTAAACATTTTGTTAGTAAACAATTTTGGGAAGAAAGTGATTTCGATTTAACTGAGAAAACAGCTGATAATTTGGAAATAAGGAAATTAGAATTGCAACATCAGATGGAATTAAAGAAATTAGAATTAGAGAGAGAAAGGTTAGAAAAAGAAGAAAGAGAGAAAGAAAGAGCATTAGAGATAGAAAGAGAAAAGGAAGAAAGAGAATTTCAGTTACAAAGAGAAGAGAAAGAAAGACAATTTCAATTAGAATTAAAGAATATGGAATTACACTCGCAAACAATTCCTGCACATGTACCTGTACAATCACAATCAAGATTTGATGCGGCTCGACAAATTCGTCTTGCCCCACCATTTCAGGAAAAAGAAGTTGATGAATATTTTCTAGATTTTGAGAAAATTGCTGAAAATTTAAACTGGCCAAAAGAAAATTGGAGTTTGCTTCTTCAAAGTGTTTTGATTGGAAAGGCGATGGACATTTACACTCAATTGTCGGTCGAGCAAGCATCAAATTATGATTTTGTGAAAGATTTAATACTTAAGGGTTATGAATTTGTTCCTGAAGCCTACAGACAAAAGTTTCGTAGTTGTCAAAAAGAAAACTCACAGACTCATGTTGAATTCGCTCGTTCAAAGGAACAATTATTTGATAGATGGTGTGCTTCCTTTAAAATTGATAATCAATTTGAAAACCTTAGACAGCTTATGCTGGTAGAGGAATTTAAAAGATGTAACCATCGTGATATTAGGACATTTCTTGATGAAAAGAATGCCAACAATTTGGATCAAGCAGCTAGATTTGCTGATGAATATGCTCTGACACACAAATTATCATTTGTCAATGTTGTTAAGCCAAGTTCATTCCAGTCTAATATCTCGGGTAATAAATCCAGTTATTTCTCCAGTCCTAAAACGTTCAGCCCTAGTTACAAAGGTCAAAGGTCAATCATAAAATCTCAATCACCCATATTTAACTCTCAATATAAACCTCCCGTATGCAGCTACTGCAAAAAAGATGGTCATTTATTGGCTCAATGTTTTAAATTGAAAAGAAGAC
This sequence comes from Hanleya hanleyi, assembly GCA_036873755.1. Taxonomy (NCBI): domain Eukaryota; kingdom Metazoa; phylum Mollusca; class Polyplacophora; order Lepidopleurida; family Hanleyidae; genus Hanleya; species Hanleya hanleyi. The sequence goes on from JAVTVY010010785.1 coordinate 44,921, forward strand.
AAGATCAGTCTTTTCAAAAGCCTAGTGGTTTTCTCACTTCGAGATTTGTACCCAAGCAGGTTAGTGATGTGCATAGTGCACATGTTGTTAAGATGGCCAGGGACACTGTTCCTGTTAATTCTATCAAGGATAAGGTTGACAGTTTTTCAATGCCTGTTATGGAGATTTTTGAACCATTCATTCACAATGGTTTTGTGTCACTTTCAAGTGATTTTTCTAGCGCTACTCCGGTGAGGATTTTACGAGACACGGGTGCGTCCCAGTCTCTTTTGTTGGCAAATATTCTGCCGTTTTCTGATTCTTCATCTGCAGGCAGTAATGTCCTGATTAAAGGGGTAGATTCAGACAATTATACGCCCATTCCACTCCATAACGTTTTTCTGTCTTTCGACTTGATTTCTGGACCTGTTACTATGGGTATTAAAGGTAGTTTACCTTTTGAGGGTGTTCATTTACTTCTTGGTAATGATCTTGCGGGAGATAAAGTTGTGATTAACCCGATTGTAACTGACAAGCCTTGTTTGGATCAGATCAAGGATCCAGTTGAAGAGGAAATTCAATGTTTATATCCGGCTTGTGCAGTTACTCGAGCCATGAGTAAATTGGCCAAGGAGACTGAAAAGTCACTTAAAGATGACGTCATCGACGACGTTTGTTTGGCTGACACTTGCCTGTTTTTTAATGATGAGGCTGATAAGCCACATTTTGATAGAAAATTGGAATGTTCTAATGACAAAATTTCAAAATCACAGCTGGACAATGAACAGCATAGTGACAAGGACATTTCCAAGTTATTTGACAGGGCAGTAGATGAGTGTGATGTAACTCAGGAGCCTGTGTGTTACTTTTGTAAGAATGGTATTCTTATGTGCAAATGGAGACCGCCAGATGCGTCACCTGATGATGAGTGGGCAGTTAAGTATCAGATTGTGGTACCAAATTCATATCGTTTAGATATTCTCAGACTAGCCCATGAAACACCTCTTGCAGGCCATTTAGGTGTTAACAAAACATATTAGAAAATTCTTAATCATTTTTATTGGCCAAATTTGAAGAAAGATATTATAGAATTTTGTAAGTCATTACAACCGTCTAGTCCGTCATTCATAATCCAGCCGTCGTCCATTAGAGAATATCCGCGTCCATAATCCAAAGACCTATTCCATTTTCCATATAACAGTATTAGCACCAAATTCAAAAAGACAATCATAGTATACATAAACATAGGCTTGTTTCCTGCAAGAGAGAAGCGGCCAACAGTTTTCAATGATGCCGGCAAGACATCATGATGTTCCAAAAATATCAAATCCGTATCGCTGATCAGTATTCTTAATCCGTAATATTCGTTTTAGAGTCGTTATCCAAAAAAGATGTATCTCAGTCACACATGTCAAATGGTAGGAAAACCAAACCAAACAATACCGAAGGCTGCGTTACAACCAATTCCTGCATTTAAGGAAGCTTTTATTACGGTAATTTTGGATTGTGTTGGTCCACTACCAACAACAAAGTCAGGCAATCAATACATGTTAACAATCATGTGTGCTTCAACCAGGTTCCCTGAGGCTATTCCTTTACGGAATATTAAGGCAAAAACTATTGTTAAGGCCTTAGTTAAGTTTTTCACACTTGTTGGCCTACCCCAGTCCGTCAGAAAGTCATGTATGAATTGGGTATAAAGCAGTACAAGTCATCTGCATATCACCCAGAAAGCCAAGGTGCTTTAGAAAGATTTCATCCGACATTAAAGAACATGATTAGGACTTACTGTTTTGATACTGAGAAAGATTGGGATGAATGCATACATTTGTTACTGTTTGCTGTTAGAGAGTCTGTTCAAGAGTCTTTGGGCTTCAGTCCGTTTGAATTAGTATTTGGTCATACAGTTAGAGGACCATTTAAACTGTTAAAGGAAAAGTTCCTAGACAATGATCTGGACTCATGTAATCTCTTACAATATGTGTCGGATTTTCGCACCAGGTTGACTAAAGCACGTGATTTGGCCATGTCAAATTTAAAGTCATCACAAAAAAGTATGAAAACAACCTATGATAAACATGCTGTTAAACGAAGTTTCAAACCTGGTTAGAAGGTACTGGCTTTGCTACCTATTCCTGGTACTCCACTCAAGGCTAGATATTATGGTCCTTATGTCATTGAAAAGAAATTAAGCGACCTCAATTATGTAATTCAGACTCCTGACAGGCGTAAACACAATCAGTTGTGTCATGTAAATATGTTGAAGTTATACATTGACAGAGATAGCACTAACAGTACTGTACAACCTGTAAGTGTGGTTAGTTCTGACCCTGATAGTGATGAAACTCGTGAAGATCCAATGACAGCGGCGAAATTACAGAACTCTGACATTCTACATAATTTGGATTCCAAGTTGTGTCATCTTGAACCTGCGCGCCAGGAAGAACTTCGAACACTGCTCAGTCAATACGAACATTTGTTTCCTGATATTCCCACTCAGACTGATAAAATTTCACATGACGTCGATGTTGGAGATTCTAATCCAGTGAAACAGCACCCATATCGTTTGAATCTCATTAAACAAAACTACCCGGAAAAAGAAATTCAGTATGTACTTTATTCAATGACTTTATTGATCCAAGTAATAGTAACTGGAGTTCACCTTGTATCCTGGTTCCAAAACCAGATGGTAGTTACAGAATGTGTACGGACTACAGAAAAGTGAACACATTGACCAAAACTGACACATTCCCTATTCCACGAATAGACGATTGCATTGATAAAGTGGGAAGTGCCAAGTTTGTGTCAAAGTTTGATCTTCTGAAAGGATTCTGGCAGGTTCCACTGACAGATCGTGCGAAGGAGATATCAGCATTTGTCACTTTGGAGGGTCTGTTCCAGTACAAAGTCATGCCTTTTGGAATGAAAAATTCTCCTGCCACGTTCCAGAGTCTCATCAACCGTGTTTCTTCTGGTTTGGAAGGGTGTGAGTCATATATTGATGACGTCATTGTCTACGGCGATACATGGGAAGATCATCTACAGAGAATACGCGCACTGTTCAATCGGCTGAGTGACGCTAAGCTGACAGTCAACCTTGGAAAAAGTGAATTTGGACATGCTTGTGTGATATTCTTGGGTCACGTTGTTGGTCAGGGTCAGGTAAAACCTATTGATGCTAAACTATTGATTATATATGACGTTACATTTCAAAAATTTCAACGATTCGCTCCGCGACACTTCCTATCATGTTCTAAATGACGAGACTAAGAAATAAATCCAAACAACCATACCGCAAATGTATAGAAGTAAGTTCCACAGTGAGACGAACAGTAGTGCTATACCCCAGTATGAGACTATATGGGCTATAGGGTACTTTTTCAAAAATTTCAACGATTCGCTCTGCGACACCTCCTATCATGTTTGTCTTGACGAGACTAAGAAAATAAATCCGAACAACCCTACCGCAAATGTATAGAAGTAAGTTTCCCAGTGGGACGAACATAGGTGCTATACACCCAGTATGGGACTATATGGGCTATATGTCACTTTTTCAAAAATTTCAACGATTCGCTCTGCGACACTTCCTATCATGTTTGTCTTGACGAGACTAAGAAAACGAGACCCCACAACCTATACCGCAAATGTCGAAAAGTAGTTTTCTCAGGGTGGTCCTATACCCCTCATACACCATATAGGTACTTTCCTGTAATTTAGGATATTATTCCGTATTCCGCTTTGTATAGTTTCAGGAAAAAAATCCCAATTTTACATGTACCTACCCCCTTGACTTGATAGGCAGGTCTCAATAAGCCCGGGGACCAATATTAGCCCTTCTGGCTAGAGTTGATAGGTGTTTTCTCCTATTTTAGGGGTAAAGTCTGTATTCCGTTTTTTTAATAGTTTCGGGAAACAAATCCTAATTTTACATGCACCCGCCCCATTGACTTGATAGGTAGGCCCCGATAAGCCAGGGGGACCAATATTATTTCTTTTGGCTAGGGTTGATAGGGTTTTTCCCTATTTTAGGGGTAAAGTCCGTATTCCGCTTTTTATATTTTCGGAAATCCTAATTTTACATGCATCCACCCATGACTGGATGCCTCTTCACGAATGCTTCACTTTGATACCTCACTCGACCCCATCGGACCATTAGTGGCTCCCCTAGCTCCAAAACGCCTATTTTCATACCCTTTGGCCACCGCGCATGACGATATTTCAACCCCACGCCCAGCCCATCAGATGCCCCTTCACGAATGCTTCACTTTAACACCTCACTCGACCCAATCGGTACACTAGGGACCCACCTAGGTCACCAAAACGTCTATTTAGGTATTCCCCGTATACATTAACATTGGAAGTCAACCCATTATTTATTTTGTTTTATTTATTTATTTATTTATTTATTTATTAAAATTAATTAATTTTTTTATTTATTTATTTATTTATTCTGTGAAAACATGCAAATGTTCGAATCAAGGGAGATAACCCGAAATTTTTCAAAAATCAAAAAAGTGCGAACAGAGTTATCTCCCCCGTGTTTTACCTGTACTATTCTTCTGGAGTATTATTATTGTCTCGTTTTCAAATGATACTACGACTGAACTTCATTCTAATATCATTTCTGTAATTATCCCATTCATTCTTACGCGTTAAGACGATTTCTTTCAGTTAGTTAATTGATTGTGGGCAAAGAGTATAAACGTTCGCATCATTTCCATAGTAATGTTCTGTAAAATAAATTCTAAGACCGCCAGTACGGGCAAAATTTTGGAGAAGACTTTAACTTGAAAAGAAGATTAATAGGTTCTCGCATCAGTTCATTTCTAGACGACTTTTTCCACACGAGTTTGAAACTCAAATGAGTGTGGGAAAAGTCGTCTAGAAATGAACGAGTGTGAGAGCTTTTTTCTCATATAACATATCAGAGAAGCTAAAATAAAGGCTGACGTCCCATTTTCGACCGACGATGTTGTAAACGCAAAACCGATCAAGCGCGCAATAATGCTATTGGACACTTTGGTCCATGAATGGGCCGAATCACACCAGGCTACAAGCGCTGAATAAAAGAGAACAAGATTTTTATAAGTAATACACTACTTTAATGACACCGAAATTGTTGAAATATTCCGCTACTGCAACTATGTGTCATTTGTGAAATGCTTAAGTCAAGAATTTAGTTGGTCTTGACCGATTCCGAAACACATGTTTACATTCGGCATATACCGTATATCGTAAAGTCCACTCAGTGCTAGTCGACTGACACTAAACGGTAACATTGTGACAATCAGACGATGAAAATGGAACGTGACGTAACGGCATGACGTCAGCTCATGGTAGACGGTTTTTATACAATGGCTTCTCCCATAGGAAACGGTCCGGTTATATGAGAAACATTTGTTCAAGATAGCTATATTTTATAATTGAAGAATATTAATTATGATATTTTTTCCCGTTTTCAGGGGCGTGTACTTTTTGGTGAATCAGTTCGGAAAAATCAAACTGAAGTTGTTCATGTATAATTAAATAGTACCAACT
>JAVTVY010010786.1:0-55033 GCA_036873755.1 Hanleya hanleyi
GTATCTGCACGCACTACTATTGTCATCGTGTCAGCTAAGCCCGGTAGCGCGCTGTCGCTGCGGTTAACATCATTACAATATAAGGGCATCATTACAATATAAAAGCGACGGCGCGTTCGCGTTCCATGAAGTATCTTTTCATGACGCGTTACATGAAGCATACGATACTACCTTTACGCATTAAGGAGGAATTCATCAATATATTAATGGGTGGTGTTAGCGGGTTATTGTCACATGAAGAATGAATGATGATGATGATTAACAAGAACAAACAAATTATCGACCACAACGAATAGCATTTATTTCACACAAATTACTGTAGCAATAACACATGCGACACAAGTATACCGTGCATCGTTGTGGGTGGAGGCCTCGTGGCGTCGTAAATTATCTAGACGAGTAAACTGCTTCTGGCAAGTTGTGCAAGTGAACATCTTGGTGGTTGACAGAGTGTCTGATGAAACGGCAAGGCCGCCTCCCTTTTATAGCACGCTAGCTGGTGATCTATTTTTAGCACACTCAGTTCAACTATCCCCAAGTCTCTTCGGGCACCTCCGTAACTACCCAGATGTTCCCGTGTAAACCCGGATGGATCTCCGTGTCTCTTCGGTGACCTCCGTGACATCTTCGGTCACCTCCGAGCGCGCGCATGAAGACCCTCATGCATATCCCAATGCAGGCGCCGGGACGATAGACACGGACGTCGCCGAGAAAAACACATACAACACGTCACATACAGTCGCCCCCCTCAAGACCCTCATACATACCCGAAAAGATACGGACGTTACCGAAAAGACACGGACGTTACCGAAAAGACTCGGACGTACCCGAAAAGACACGAAGGTGAACGACATTGTGGAAAACCCCCACAGACAGGTTAGTACATGCATTCCTATGATGTTCACAAGTTACGCCCATTCACGAAGGGCCGTCACAGGGCGTAGTAGAAAAAAGCGCATTTCTAACCTTATTGACCTTATGGCGCAAGCGAGTATAACAAGTGCCCATGACTCACACGATGTATAAAACCCTACCCACCAGGTACACTATAAAGCCACCTCTCTAACCGTTCGCGTTTCATTCCCCACCATGGCAGCGAGCGGAACAGAGCTTGCGTTATTCCAACTGACGTCCGACGTCTACCTCATCGTCAATGACGATCACCTGGCGCTGGTCCAAGACGCACCGCAGAAGGTGAAGATTTTGTTATCGCTATCAGGCTGGAATCTATTGACACGATTGTTACAGGGAAAAGACCCCGAAAGGGATTTCATGCACGTGGAAGTCGGCGTGCACATACGCACTGCTGGAGAGGACTCCCTCTTTCCCCGGTTGGAACACAGTGGAGGTACCTATATCACACTCTGTCCACCCGTATGGATGGCACTGAAAGATGTACTCCCCGAGGTGGATGACTTACTACACCCCGAGGTGAAAGAAGGGACTGTGGCTACCCGGAGGCTTACACCTGGCTGCACACTACTGTTGTACCCCAAACGAGTGGACCTCATCGATAGCGGACTTAGGTGTTGGTGTACGCCTGAACCCAAAGCGCACGTCTCTTTGTCACCGGAAGGATGGACTACCTTGAAACGGGTGTTGTTGGGTGACCTGCACGGTGATAGCATTCACCTGTGTGACGACGTCTACATTTTCTGCGGTCCCTTTTTCGCTCGACTCCTCTGTCTGAACGACTGTGGTTTTACCCTGGACCCCGATCTATGGACGGCTTTGGAACAAGTAGTCCCCATTGTCGATAAGGTACTATCTCTATAGAAGCTACATAACCAATCAGAATAGTACGTATCACGGACTACACCCGTAGAGCTACATCTAGGCGCGCATGTATGACATGGTCTATAAAACACGTCCCTCTGGATCCCACACCTTCATTTCTACGGTTGCAGAGCCATGACGGAGATCCAGCCCTATGCGACTCGCATTTTACAGCATGCCACCGTGGTTAATTCACTCACGGGTTACCGAGCAGTGGTCCGGTCCATGTTTGCAGATGGCGGCGACAACGAGGGGCGACGCCAGATCCTGAACGAGTTCACAGAAGCGGTCCTCGACAGAGTGCACTCGATGGAGAGGTGTGCCATCACTCACCACTACTGGACTATGACAGCCATCCTTGATGCTCGGGCTATGGACCACGAGCGCTCAGGCCGGAACCAGCGACAGCTGGTTGGTCTCACAATAGTCTGTGCCCTATTGACCGTGGCGCTGTGGTATTGACAGTGGCACCTCACCGTAAATACGAGGGTCAGACAGAGTGTGTGTCATTCACCGTTCGTCATTGGATCAAGCATGTCACCAGTCCTACGAGCCATCCTTCCCCTTACACCCCGGGTGGGGTTACACGTCTATGAAGATGAAGTCACCCTCGTGGAAGACCGTGGAGATGTTTGCTGGTCGCCCGCTGAGACCGTATCGAATACGGCTACGCTACACCGTGACGGCTGGACCAAATTTAAACGGGTGTTGAGCGGCGAGCTCGATGGACACCTCATCCACATAGACAATGCCATCTACGTATACCGTGGACCCTTCTTCCCACGCCTGGGCCGCTACCAAGACCCTACGCGAGGCTTCACCCTAGACACCGATCTGTGGACAGCCTTCGAGAAAGTGGTGCCTATCGTGGACCAGCTGTTTACACCGGACGAGCGGTCATCAGACGAGTTGGAGTGGGCTCGCGTCCTGAGAGAAACAGCGGCAGAACCCAATGAACAAATGTCTAGCCATGAACCAGACGACGATGCCATTGATTACCCGGCTAGACTTTGACCACCCGATCCTTTGATCTCACGGGGTTTTCCCTATAAATAGAAGAGACAGTCAAATCTGATACCATTCACGTACTGACCATGACGGAGCATATAATACTGGCGTATCTCAGCTTGACCCCCGAGGTTTTCCTGCACGTTTATGCGGATACGGTCCATATCATGGAGGAGGTGGGAGACATCTGCGATGCGGACCCTACACAACCGTGCCCGGCTCACATTCGTCTGTCCCGAGAGGGCTGGACCAAATTCAAACGGCTGTTGTCTGTTGAACTGGACGGCGACCTCATCCACTTGTGTCACGATGTGTACATCCGACGCGGCCATTTCTTTGCTCAATTGGCTCGGCTAGATGGGAGTACAGTGCATTTTATCCTTCACCCTGATCTATGGTCTGCATTGGAAGATGCCGTGGTAGATGTGGATCAAGTGCTTATCAAGCGGTCATCAGACGAGTTGGACTGGTCATTTACCATGGACACTGTGGAAGCCAACGAAGAAACTCCGGCCCAAGATATACCCGTTATAAATAAACGATAGAGCCAGGGTCCATCATCATTCGTCACCATGAAGCGCTGGGAGAAGGTGTTGGATAACTTATACTACAGTCCCGACAGTCCGGCGGCCTATAGTGCATTGTCGGCTCTCCATCGAGCGGCCAAACCCCAGGGGATACAACGTGCCCAAGTCCGAGATTGGTTAAGAAAGCAAGACACCTATACCTTACATCGATCTGTCCGTCGCCATTTTCTACGGAACCGGGTCATCGTGGGAGGAATAGATGCCCAGTGGCAAGCGGATTTGGTCGATATGAGCGTCTTTGCCAAACACAAAGATGGGAATCGGTATATCTTGACGTGCATCGATATCCTATCCAAGTATGCGTGTGTGATACCCATCCGGAGGAAAACGGGGGCGAATCTCATAGCGGCGTTCAAAGACATCTTCAAGACCGGGCGCAAACCTTTGTATTTGCAAACCGACGAAGGCACGGAATTCCTCAACAGACCGTTCCAACAGTTCCTGAAAGCCCAGAAGGTGTTTTTCTTCCATACCTACAACGAGACCAAGGCTTCCGTGGTGGAAAGGTTCAACAGGACATTCGAAGGCCGCATGTATAAATATTTCACCTATAAGAATACAAGGCGGTATATCGATGTTCTCCCGAAACTTGTGAGTGGTTACAATCGAGCCTATCATCGGAGTATAGAGAGAGCCCCCATTACCGTGACCCAACGCAATGAAGCCCAAGTCCGGCGTGTCTTGTACCCCAGGCAATCGCAGCGAATGCCGAAGACGGTGTACAAGGTCGCAGACCCTGTACGGATCAGTAAAGTCAAAGGTCAATTTGAGAAAAGCTACTTGCCCAACTGGAGCGATGAGCACTTCCTGATTAAACGGCGCCTACCCCGACAGCAGCGAGTCTATGAACTGGAAGATCTTCAAGGGGACCGTTGCTAGGGACGTTTTACGAGACAGAATTACAGCCTGTCGTAAAAACACAGCAAGACTACTACACGGTGGAGCAGATTTTGAAAACGGAACGTCGACGTGGCAAACGGTTTCATTTCGTCAAATGGCAAGGCTGGCCCAGTTCCTCCAATTCCTGGGTTCCTTCAAAACCTCCAATCGCCCTACCCTGTCCCACCTACGGTGAAGACCATAAACACCCTCGATGGAGAGATGCAACAGATCTTACAGAGACCGGGGTTAAGCGACAGTGAGAAAGTACAACGGTACAATGAGACGCTTCAACGGTGCATGACGTTCATGGACCAATACAAAACCCTCTCTACCCCACCACCACCACCACCACGTGACACACCGCCGACCTCAGCACCGCTCCAACAGCCGCCATTACCAGGGGTAGCACCCACAGCCCCACAGTGGGTGGAAGACGAAGTGCTGAAGAGTGTACCTGCATCGTTCAAGAAACAAGCTGGCCTGGTATTACAATGGATGAAACAGAATCCTAACATGACTTGGAATGATAAAGGCGAACTACTGGTACAGAATCAGGTGGTCCCCGGGACCCACATGACGGATTTAGTGAATGACCTGATGCGATATCCAATACCCTTACTCGTGGTACAACGTGCGAGCCAATGAAATGTGGTACGAGGTGACCTACGAAGGCAAAAACACCCGACTCACCCTCCCCGAAGGCCAATACGTTACTCCCAAGGAGTTCATGGGTGGGCTGTCAAGACTGTTGCATTATAAGGCTCTACGGGAGGTGGCGAATACTTCGAAACCCATCAAATCCTTTCCCTTCAAGAATCACGTGGACTTCGATTACAACGCACACAACGACAAGGCACAGCTTATCGTCACCGCCAACGCGAGTGTCGTACTGAGTCCTATCCTACAGCAAATGCTGGGTTTCGATCTACAGACGTTCGCTGGTCCCACCGCCCACCAAGACGAGATCCCGATGGATATGAAGTCGGGTATGTACGGACTCTACGTCTACTCGGACGTGGTGGACAACCACATCGTGGGAGATATCAACACACCTCTGTTACGGGTGGTGCCCATTAAAAAGACGTATGGAGATCAAGTCACCCACAGTTTCACCCACATTCTCTACCTGCTCGTACGACAAACCGACATCAACACTATCACGGTGGATATAAGAGATGACACGGGACGACCGGTGGCATTCGAACGAGGAAAAATGGTGCTGATACTTCATTTTCGACAAGCACGTGCTCCCCACTTTCCATAATGAAAGTACCTTACGAGTGCGATGCACGCAGCTATATGGACTATTATGCCCAACAGGCCGGGGGTGGCTTTCCGGTCTTTAGCGGTGCACGCACGCAAAGAGGACATGGACTGGGGAACATACTCGGAGGCATCGTCAAAACGTTCCTGCCCTTGGTGACGCGCGGGGTGAAAGCAATCGGCAAACAAGCGGTACGCAGTGGACTGCAAGTGGCCGGTGATGTCTTGGGGGGTACGGCACCCAAAGAAGCCTTGAAACGGCGGGCCAAAGAAGCAGGAGGCGTCTTGGTGGCCGAAGCACAACGCACCGTAGGGAATAAAAGACCTGCACCACCTAGACCACGCACCAGTCGACGACCGACCCAGCGACGACGCACATCGAAGACCCAGGATATCTTTTCTTAAAACATGTCCTTGATCCACGCAGAGTCCTGCCCCTCCGACAACAGTGAATTTGATTTGTGGACCGTGCCGCCCACACAGACCAGTGCCGAACAAGGATTATGGGTGGAGCATCTCCCGCTCTCCAGCATCAACGAAACAGGGCCCATCGAGTTCACCATCAGTAATGCGGATACGGCCTATGTGGATTTAGCCCATACATACTTGTATGTGAAAGCCAAGGTCGTCAATGGAGATGGCTCCAGAATCAACGGTGGGCCCGACGAATCTCTGGCTGCACTCGATGTTTCAACAGGTGGATATATTTCTCAGCGACAAACTCATCAGTGACTCGACCAACACGTACCCCTATCGAGCCTACATCGAGACACTGTTGTCGTATGGCCGAGAGGCTAAAAAATCTCAGCTGACAGCCGCTTTATTCTACCAGGACACACCCGAGCACATGGACACGGTGGACAATGTGGGATATAACAAACGGAAGGCTTTCACTGCGAACGGTGCCTCGGTGGATCTCATGGGTCGACTACACGCAGACATGTTCATGCAAGACCGGTACCTCTTGAACAAGATCCCCATCAAAATCCGACTGATACGGGCACCTCCGATCTTCGCCTTGATGGCCACTAACGTGGATGGGCATGCAGCTGAATATAAGATTGTTATCCAAGACGCAGTCCTGTATGTCCGAAAAGTGAAACCGAATCCAGCCTTTCAATTGGGACACATGAAAGCCTTGGAAACAAAACCAGCCCAGTACCCTATCCGACGTGTACAAACCAAAGTGTTCTCTGTGCCTGCTGGAAATATGGGCGCCAACAAAGAAAACCTGTTGCTGGGGGAACTACTCAAGCGATTGATCCTGGCCTGTGTGGAAAATACCAGTTTCAGCGGAGCCTACCCAGATAATCCGTTTGACTTTAAACATTTCGGCATCAATTTTGTGACCCTGCATGTTGATGGAAAACAGGTCCCAGCCACGGCCTTAACACCGAACTTTGGGCGCAGGAATTTCATTCGAGCCTATCAGAGCCTGTTTACAGCCACCGGACAAATCAACCAGGACGAAGAGAATTTGATCAGTCGGGAGGACTACGCGAACGGATACACGTTGTTCTGTTTCGATCTGACCCCCACCTTAGAGAACGACCATCAGCTGACCCTAGCCAAGCAAGGCAATTTACGGTTGGAAATGCACTTTGCAAGAGCCCTCGGGACCACCGTCAATGTGATCTGCTACGCCGAGTTTGACAACATCATTCAAGTGGACAAGGCGCGCAACGTCCTGTGTGACTTCTCCACCTAACATGGATACAGACCAGATAACCACCGTGCTGGACAATGACCCAGAGACACGTATGGTCTTTCAAGGGGTGTTCGCCCGAGATGTGTTCCCATTAGACCGTATGTATCCTGCTGCACACGTTCTCAACACGGACCCGAATGATCGGCCCGGTGAACATTGGATGGCCGTGTACTTGACAGAACAGCAGGGCGAATACTTTGACCCGTACGGCCTGCCGCCCCTCCATCCCGATTTAACAGACGTCATGGATCAAGGTACAGAGACGTGGTGTTGGAACAGTGGAAGGTTGCAAAGCCTGACCAGTAGCGTGTGCGGACAATATTGCTTGTTTTACCTGTACCATCGATGCCGGTGAAGGACCTTATCTACCATCGTACAGATGTTTGACGAGTACCCCAAGGCCGAGGACCGCGATGTACTCGTATATGACTGGGCCGCACCTGATTTCAATGTTCAAGCCCCGTTCTGGGCTTAAGTTCTTTCAATGTTCAAGCCCCCTGTTCTGAGCTTAAGTTTACAAGCCCCTTGTTCTGGGCTTCAGTTCTTTCAATGTACAATCCCCCTGTTCTGGGCTTCAGTTCTTTCAGTGTACAAGCCCCTTGTTCTGGGCTTCAGTTTTCACGTGGTTGTTCTCACGTTGTTGTTGTTCACTGAATAAAAAAAAGAGATCTCACCAAAAAACCCTGTCTTGTGTGTTTTTTATATGAGCATAATGCATGAAGCTGGCTTTGAACACCGTATTAGCCAATCAGTGGCCTAGAATGGAGCCAAAGGTAACCCATCCATGTCCAGGAAACATTACCCGGGTGTACAAGAACCCGGATGTAGGCGCGGACGTAGGTGAAAGCATCCCAGTACCCGGATGTAGGCGCAGACGTGTACCTAGTACCCGTCCATTGGTTCTTTTATCGATCGCTCATTTGCTCTTTTTTTCGACCGCTGATTGGTCCAAATGGAACTGCCCATCATTCCCAGGTTAATTTACAATCCCCTTTTGGGGTTCAAGCTCTGTATATCGATGCCGCAACATTGTCGCCGAACCTTGTCGAAAGGGAGACCTTGGACCTTTTAACCTGGATGTGATCTTTGACCTTTTGACCCGACATTCATCCGCGCACTGCCGGTGATGACGCGCGCGCAGGCGTGCGGCCGGAGAACCCGCGCGCGCGCGCTCTGCGGCCGGGGCGGGTCGGGCCGGGCCGGGAAAAAACCCGGAGGTTGAACATTCGGACGTCTAAGGGGAACATTGGAACTCTTCTGGGTTTGGAGGTGAAACCCGGAAGTGACGTCACAACCCACGTGACCTGCGCAGCAGAATGGAAACGACACCCTAGTCTAGCCCCCTCACATAGGCTTCACATGGATACCTCACTCGATCCCATCGGCCCACTAGTGGCCCACCTAGACGCCAAAACGTCTATTTCCATACTCTTGGTCCACTGTGCATGCGCAGAGTGACGATATTTCAACCGCGCACTCACCCCATCAGATGCCCTCTCACATAGGCTTCACATTGATACCTCACTCGATCCAATCGGCCCATTAGTGGCTCCCCTAGATCCCAAAATGTCTATTTCCATACCCTTTCTCCATACCCACATCCATCCCATCGGTTGCCCCCTCACATAGGCTTCATATTGATACCTCATTCGACCCCATCGAACCATTAGTGGCCCACCTAGATCCGAAAACGTCCACCCCGTATGGACCTATACACCCATAGCCATGCAGTATAGGCCTATGGGCCTACCCAGGCCTCCGTGACTTTTTCCAAACATTTCACCGTTGCGCTCCGGCACCCTTCCCGTCGTGTTCTAAATGCCGAGAGGTGAAAAACAAATCCAATCATCCCATATCACAATGAACGTGTGTGAATTTCCCAGGTTGGACCTTTACCCCCATATAGCCAGCCTATATGCCTATATACAGACCTCGGTGAATCTTTTCCCAAAAATTTCACCGCTTCGCTCCGGGACCCCTCCCATCGGGTTTTTCTCGGCGAGACGAGAAAAACGCGACCCCACAAGCCATAGTAAAGCCCACGAAAACAAAATTGACCATCCCCATACCCCATACAGGCATTTTCCCTTATATTGTATAGTACAGACCCCTAGTTTAGGGGTAAAGTCCGTATTCCGCTTTTTATAGTTTCGGGGACAAATCCTAATTTTACATGCACCCACCCCATTGACTTGATAGGCAGGCCCCGATAAGCCCGGATACCGATAGTAGCCCTTTTGGCTAGAGTTGATAGGTGTTTTCCCCTATTTTAGGGGTAAAGTCCGTTTTCCGCTTTTTATAGTTTCGAGAACAAATCCTAATTTTACATGCACCCACCCCATTGACTTGATAGGCAGGCCCCGATAAGCCCGGGGACCGATATTAGCCCTTCTGACTAGGGTTGATAGGGGTTTTCCCCTATTTTAGGGGTAAAGTCCGTGTTCCGCTTTTTATAGTCTCGGGAAAAAATCCTAATTTTACATACACCCATCCATGACTGGATGCCCCTTCACGAATGCTTCACTTTGATACCTCACTCGACCCAATCGGACCATGCAGCGTATTTCAAGTCTACGGACTACTTTTTCTCCGCGGAAGCTTTTTTCCGCGACCGCATCACCGCGGAAGAATACATCTTCGTGTCACGCCCCATTCAACCAGACCGGAAGTGACGTCATACACTTGCGCAGAACACTCCTGCGCACACCTCCCCATGACCTCCCCATAAACCGGAAGTGACGTCATTACATCCGGGTGAAATTTTACCGAATTTACGCACTCCCTAGTACTATCGACGCCACGAGGAAATGAAATTCCGTTGCGTTACATGGTTGCTATTGTTAGTGCGAACGGTTTTGTAAGGTAACAAATATGGATTTGCTCGTTTTGCCCGACTCCTCTTCGGATGCAAAGGATAGCCGATTTTCTCATAATTTCAGTCATTTTGCAGACGGATTCCATCATTAAAAACGTCACATCTCGGTATACACTGTTTTGTAAAATGCACCAAGTATACAAGTTCGAAAACGGAAAAAGAGATGTTTAGACGTACAAATCGGTATACAGGCCGCTTTCTGACTGGTATGCTTTAAAAAATCTGATGTCATTTGTACAGTAGCCCCGGGGGAGTTTACACACTCCGTCTGGTTCTTGGTAATCAAATTTCATTTTTTTTTTCTATGACAGATTGATGGCCTGGAGAAGAATACACAGCTGCAAGGCCAGAATATCTTATTTTACAAAAACAAGTACACACTAATAGTTACATCCTTCGTAACAGTATATCTCTTGCTATTGACACTATCAAAAATGAATAAAAAAATTCCCAAGATTAATGCTTATAAGCGTTTCACTGTACAGCCGACGTGAAATACAACAATACAATGATCCCATGCTCATGAAATTAACTATCTGTTATGATTAACTACATGCAATATACATTTAAAAGTTATTTTTGGATCATATTTTAGATGGCAAAATACCGAAATAATATTAAACGGGGGGAAAAAACAATCTCATCTCTGGAGATGGGGCTCGAACCCACAACGATGAAAAAAGAAGCTTTATGTCTGGGATCAACGATGCGTCCAGTCTGTTGAGCTAACAAATATCCATAGCACTGTATCCCTAATAATAATAATAATAATAATAATAATGAGCTTTATTTTATCTCGATATGACCCCATAGGACAAGTCCTATTTTCATGGGGGTCGAGAGCTATAACACAAAAATGTAAATAACATGGTTAAAGCGAACATCTAGGCAAAATAGATAAAATCAATAATCTGTGGCAATCTATATAGAGATATTTGCTAAGAATTCATCAAGATACAATTTTGCACATTTAGTTTTAAAAATATTAAGATTGGCACTTTGTCTAATCAAAATTGGTAATTCATTATAAAATCTAGGCCCTGAAACTAAAGGAATTTTTAAATAGTTCAGTCCTCGCAAAGGGCACAGAAAGCAGATTTTGGTTTGTCGAGCGAAGCTGCCTAGTACGGACTGTAAAAGATAAAAGCTCTGATAAATATTCCGGAGCTAGTCCATTTAAGACTTTGTATACTTGAACTACAATGCTGTATCTATACCAATAAGTTATTGGATACCAGCCAATGAGTTTATACATATCGTTACTAGAAAGTGTAGAGTCACAATCCAAAATAAGTCGCATACTACGTTTCTGAAGGCTTTCCAGTCCAGTCATGTCGGTTACAGAACAATGGCCCCACACGGTAGAACAGTAATCCATATATGGAAACACAAATGTGTTAAAATAAAGTTTGCGAGCAGCAATAGGTAGATATCTGCGAATCCTGGACAACAGACATAGTGTACGTTTAACATTAACAATTACAGACGATACATGTTTGGACCAGGACAAATTGTTTTCGATCGTCACACCAAGAAGCTTCTCGCTTTTGACATTATCAAGACATTATTTGACATTATTCGAATCCCGCACGGGACTCGACAAAATTTTCAGCACTAGAATTTGTGCTGTACTAAGATAGTGTTATCCCAAAATAACGAAAATACTGTTATACGATCACTATCTAAATGATCAAAAATATATTATCAAGAATTGTCTGCCCAAGAATAAGATTTAAATCAGTGCGTTCAAGATGACGTCGTTTTTGGTCAGTAGTAACCAACATGCAGTGCGTTTTCTCAGCGTTAGGGCACATTTCATTTTGGATGCACCAGTTGTTTATATTTTCCAAATTAGAGTTCAGTTTATTTTCCAGTTCTGGGATGGTTTTCGCAGACGTATGCAACGTGGTGTCATCTGCAAAAATGTCAGTTTGACACTTAGATGTATGTAGGGGTAAGTCATTTATATACACCAGGAAAAGGAAAGGTCCTAGGATGGAGCCTTGGGGAACTCCCACATCAGTCTCTATGGTATCAGATAAAGATCCCTTAAAAAATACACACTGATTCCTTTCAGCCAAATAGGATTCAAAGAAGGACATGGCGGTACCAGAAACTCCGTATATCTTTAGTTTATCCAGAAGAATAGAATGGCTGACTAAGTCGAAGGCTTTCCTCAGATCCAGATATACGGCACCGATCAAGTTACCACTGTCAATGTTCTGATACCAAGAGTCAAGGATACCTGTCATAGTGAGGTGGCTTAGGGCCATATTTTGGGAAGATCGTGACACGCTGGACCAAAGCACCAAACTTGGCACACCCATCACTTGAGACATATAGAACAATATCAGAAGGGGTGCCCGTTGCTCTGAGCTCTGTGATGCCCTCTGGTCCCCAAAAGGGCATCTGAGGGGCAATATTGCTATTCAAAGAATAGTTAGCCTCCCAACAGCTTCGTTATTTTTATTATCCTTAAGGCTGGGAAGCTGAAACTTGCCACACTGTATCACTGGTTCAAGCCCTACCAGAAAATGTCACAAAATCCAAGATGGCCGCCATGATGACAACATTTTCCAAAAATAATCCATTTTTCTAACGATTTTTCGGTCATATTTTTCGATTTTTCTTATTTATGCAGTTTCTCCGCAAAAACTGCATGATAAATTAGTAAATAATAATGTGATGTGAAATAAAATAGTTGTTGTCCACTTTTCATCGCGGAAAAGCAGAAATTTTGAAGAAATATGACAAAAACATCAATTTTCTGGTACCCCACGTGGCCGCCATCTTGAATTTACCCATGATCCTCTGCTCGGGGTGTCATGTAAATAGGCTCAAAATGACCCCACTATGATAAACGATAAAGTCCCGGAGTTTCAGGTCTGCAGTTTTTGTCGTTCCGGAGATAGCGCAGAATATTTGGTGGGGGCCCAGGCCAGGTAGGGTTAATATTGAAGGAATACGAAGAAAACAGAACTTTCCAGTTACACCCTAATATCATCCATTTTCAATTTACTCATGATGCTCTGCTCCGAGTATTATGCTACAGGCTCAGAATAACTTCATTATCATAAGCTATAACTGCGCTAAGTTACAGCTCTCAACGTTTATTCATTTTGGATCACCAGGGAAAAATTCTGAAACCACCTAAAACAATTAGGTTTACATAATCGCCTGTGTAAAAAGAAACAATCGCCCCTATTTTCATGTAAAACTTGACGATTCAGCTTTCCATCTCGTAAAATGGGGGGAAAAAAGCTGGACATGCTCAAGGCTGGCCAGGTTAGTTTTTCTGGGTTATTCTTGAATTTACCAGGTTTACCCCATGTTGAAGCGTTTACTCCATCAGACGTCCTCAATGCTCACCCATTAACATTCAAGGAGTTATTTGTTTGAGCTGAACTGTCATCACCGCACCCGAGCTAGCGTGTCTAATTCCGCTTAAGCCGGTGCTAGGGGCCGTGTGGATATTTCATAATCTCCACATGAACCGCTAAAATAAATGCGCGGCTGAGATACTAAGGCTACATCCGAGAATCCACCGTATTCTCGGGACTGCATGTTTGGTGCTGAGGAAAGCTTTCCTGTTGAGTCATATGGTTGCTTTTTAGTCGTCAGACGTCGTCAATTTCTCCCACCTCTTGCTTATCGCTCCAATTTCAATCTTTCTACTTTCAAGTCCCGCAATCTTTTTTTTAGTCAATAGGATGTCAGGCATTTTCAGGATAGCTAAAGGGATCTGAGAGTGAAAAGACACAGAAGAGGGATCGGAAAGTGCATTTAACGCCCATTGAGGGACAGGAACATAAAATCAACATTAAAATAACACGTGTACTTCTATACTTCTATCCATCATCACTGATATGTTTGGGAGTGATTAGGACGATTTCAGGTTCAGAGGCAGATTGGGGGGGAGAGGGGGGCGGAGGTGTCTAAAACTACATCTAATATATTCCACTGGGTGCCAAGACGATTACATATATATGTGCATGGTTCAGCACCCGTGCATTACTCTAATTATATGCCGGTTGTGCATATACAGTGTAAGAAAAATGATACTGAAAGGGGAGGATCCTGTGTTCAAATGGTATTGGTGGATTCAGATCCAGCGCCCCCCCCCCCCCCTTTCCCCAATGAACTTTTCTCTGGGGCTCGCAACTTTTTAAAGCTAACACTTTGTGCCTTTATAACAAATCAGATTAGGGGCTTTTTATTCTCGAAAAAGAGCATCATGGGTAAATTCAGATTTGACGAAACGGTGGTGTACCTTGAAAATTTAGTTTTTGGATTATTTTCGATCCGAAAATCAGAAAAATGGTTTATTTTTATAATATGACGTCACCGTGACATTATCATAGAGACCATCTTGAAGTTTGTTACATTTTCTGGTAGCACTGGAACCCTAGATATAGTGTGGCACGTTTTAGCTTCCTAGCCTGAAGATATTGGTAAGCTATCTATTTTTTAATTGGTAATATTTCCCCTTAACCCTACCTGGCCTGGAGGGGGGACATTATGCCCCCCCCCCCTATCAAACTTTCTGCGCTATCTCCGGAACGTCAAAAACAGAGAGCTGAAACCCCGTGACTTTATAGTTTATCATATTGTGGTCATTTTGAGCCCATTTGCATAACCCCCCGAGCAGAGGATCATGGGTAAATTTAAGATGGCGGCCACGCGAGGTACCAGAAAATTGATGTTTTTGTCATATTCCTTCAAAATTTCTGCTTTTCCGGATGAAAAGTGGGCAAAAACTATTTTATTGCACATCACATTAATATTTACTAATTTATCATGCAGTTTTTGCGAAGAAATTGCATAAATAAAAAATTCGGAAAATCTGACCGAAAAATCGACCAAAAAATGCGTTTTTTGAAAAATGGTGTCAATGTGACGTCATCAGAGCGGCCATCTTGGATTTTTTTTTTACATTTTCTGGTAGAGCTTGACCCAGGGGGTATAGTGTCGTAAGTTTCAGCCTCCTTGCTCAAGGGGTAAGAGAATGACCCCCAGGCCACGACAGGTCCCAATAGTCCATACCAGATAGGGTTAAATGCCCTTTTGGGGGCCAGAGGGCGTCACATGATCCAAAGTGATGGGCACCCCTTCTGATATTGTTCTGTATGCCTCAAGTGATGGATGTGCCAAGTTTGGTGCTTTGGTCCAGCGTGTCACGATCTTTTTGCTAAGCCACCTCACTATCAGGGCCGTCTGACATGAATGAAATGCTCTGAATCCTGACTGACTGCCGTAGATTAGATTGTTATATTCGAGATAACGGCAGTAGTATAGTAATGGCAAATTCCCCCTCCTGTTCCCTACTTTTTTGTTCCACCCGGGTAAAATTTGTGGCGGAACTGTGGCGGAACTTGATCACGTGGCGATCACGTGATCAAGGCATGTACTGACCTGTCTAGGCATTCACCAAGCCTCGATCCGTTTTCCGCTTTTTACAAACAGCTCCAAATCTAATCTCACCCACAGGCAACAAAAATGTAATGAGCTGTTACATTATTATGCGCGCGGTGTATTACGCGAAACATGTCACATAATTAGTTTCTAGCTATGCAATTATGTCAACCATGCTATCATATACTTCAATTATGTCATGAATAACATCAGTACGGTATTATATCAAGACAAACGCAAACGAACTTTTTTGGGATAGAGCAGTTTTACAAAATTTACAGAGCTGTGGCGCGGCTTAGCAACACAATGGCGGACTTTTCATTGAAAAAATGACGTGGATGGGAGGGGTAGGTATCTATGACTACAACCTGAAAATAGAACCGGTACGTTCTTTCATTCATGCATTATCCATCACGCGCTAGTGATTCATGCCAATCAAAACGCCAAACCAATGGAATATCATCGAATCATACGAACTGTTCCTTCCGTTCTACATTTTTATTACGGTGGGGCAGAGATCATTCCTGCAGCCGTTTAGACGAAAGGTATATGCAATCGAAGCCAGGAGATTGCTGTCTAGGCTATAGTTCCGGCACCCTTTGACCTCGAATTCTTCTGCGGTGATGCGGTCTGGTGGTGATGCGGTCTGCCTCCGCGGACAGAAAGTAGTCCCACGGGTTGACTTCCAATGTTAATGTATACGGGGAATACCTAAATAGACGTTTTGTGACCTAGGTCGGTCCCTAGTGGACCGATTGGGTCGAGTGAGGTATCAAAGTGAAGCATTCGTGAAGGGGCATCTGATGGGCTGGGTGCGGGGTTGGAATATCGGCATTCTGCGCATGCGCGGTGGCCAAAGGATATGAAAATAGACGTTTTGGAGCTAGGGGAGCCACTAATGGTCCAATGGGGTCATATGAGGTATCAATGTGGCATCTGACTGGACTAGCGGTTCGGGCGTTGTCACCATTCTGCGCATGCGCAGACAGGGAATTGTGGGAAAAGGGTATGGAAATAGACGTTTTGGGACCGAGATGGGTCCCTATTGGTCCGATTGGGTCGAGTGAGGTATCAATGTGAAGCATTTGTGAAGGGCCATCTGACTGGACTAGTGCCTCGGGCGGTGTCACCATTCTGCGCATGCGCAGATCGCCAAAGGGTATGGAAATAGACGTTTTGGGGTCTAGGTGGGTCCCTGGTGGGCCGATGGAGTTGTATGAGGTATCAATGTGAAGTATATTTCAAGCATGGGTGGGTGCATGTACAAAAAAGCGGAATACGGACTTTACCCCTAAACTAGGGGGAAACCCCTATCAACTCTAGCCAAAAGGGCTAATATTGGTCCCCGGGCTTATTGGGACCTGCCTATCAAGTCAATGGGGTGGGTGCATGTAAAAATTTCTCCAAAAAAAAAGCGGAACTCGGACTTTACCCCTACAATAAGGGTTTGTATTATACAATATACGGTAAAATGCCTGTATGGGGTATGGAGATGGTCAATTTTTTTCGTGGGCTTAACTATGGCTTGTGGGGTCGCGTTTTTTTCGTCTCGCCAAGAAAATGACAATGGGAAGGGTCCCGGAGCGAATCGGTGGAATGTTTGGAAAAAGTCACCGAGGTCTGTATATAGGCCTATAGGCTGGCTATAGGGGGGTATAGGACCATCCTGGGAAACCTACTTCTCGACATTTGCGGTATAGGTTGTGGGGTCTCGTTTTCTTAGTCTCGTCAAGACAAACATGATAGGAAGTGTCGCGTAGCGAAACGTTGAAATTTTTGGAAAAACGTCAGGGAGACCCATATAGTCCAATACTAGGGGTATATAGGACCAATGTTTGTCCCACTGGGAAACCTACTTCTAGACATTTGCGGTATGGTTGTTTGGATTTGTTTTCTTAGTCTCGTCAAGACAAACATGATAGGAAGTGTCCCGGCACGAAACGATGAAATTTTTGAAAAAAGTTCAGGGAGACCCATATAGTCCCATGTACGGGTTATGGGGGTATAGGACCAATGTTTGTCCCACTGGGAAACCTACTTCTATACATTTGCGGTATGGTTGTTTGGATTTGTTTTCTTAGTCTCGTCAAGACAAACATGATAGGAAGTGTCCCTTCATGAAACGGTGAAATTTTTGAAAAAAGTTCGAGGTCTGTCTATAGCCCCATATAGACCCATATACGGGTTATGGAGGTATAGGTCCAATGTTTGTCCCACTGGGAAACCTACTTCTATACATTTGCGGTATGGTTGTTTGGATTTGTTTTCTTAGTCTCGTCAAGACAAACCATCTTTGGTCCGAATGCGTCGTGGGAAGTGTTATTTTGTAGCACTCGGGGTGTAGATCACGACTTGAAGGGATGTCCACGTCACCTGTGACGTCATCAGTTAGAGTAGTAGCGAAAGCGGGAGCGGGACGGTGAGTGAGTGAGTGATCATAAATTTGCATATGGACTAGGGGATAGGGTACACCAGGATACCAGGAACTGACCTTTGACCCCTGCGCGCAATTTTTTTCCGGTATTGCTAGCGCGCGCAGGCGTCAAAGGTCAGTTCCTGGTATCCTGGTGTACCCTATGCCCTAGTCCATATGGAAATTTATGACCACTCACCCACTCACTCACTCACCGTCGTTAGTGCGTCCATGCGTTAAGAGGGGCGTTGGGGACGCCTCACGGGCGTTGGGGACGCCTCACGGGCGTTTTGCACGCCTCACTCACTCACTCACTCACTCACTCAAATGCGCGCAGGGGTCAACGGTCAGTTCCTGGTATCCTAGTGTACCCTATGCCCTACGGGCTATAGGGTACAGGGTGCACCATGTATGTGTGTGTGTTGGTGTGTGTGTGTGCGTGTGCGTGTGTGTGTGCTTGCGAGTGTGTTTATGCGTGTGTGTGTATGTGTGTGTGTGTTGGTGTGTGCGCGTGTGTATGAGTCTGTGTATATGTGTGCATTGCGTCTGTGTATGTGTGTATGCGTGTATGCGCCTGTGTGTGTGTGTGTGTGTGTGTGTGTGTGTGTGTGTGTGAACAACAATGTGATATAAAGTTCGTCTTTTCCGCACGTTGAAGTAAACATCCGTTTTCCACATTTTTTTCAGTGAGAAGTTTCACATACACCCATCATGTAAGACTAGAACCACCACACCTATAGCTCCCATAGGCCCAATTACTTGGGTTATTTACCATTTTTTAGGTGTGAAGTCCGTTTTCCGCTTTTTGGGAAAATTCCTACTTTTACGTGCACTACCTATCCCCTCTGCATCTCTTGGAAGTCCAAGGTCCTCTGAGGACCGATGTTACCCCTTGTAGACCTAGTTGAGGCGTATTTTCCCCATTTTAGGTGTATAGTCCGTTTTCTACTTTTTATTGTTTCAGGACAAAGCCTATTTTTGCATTCTCTCTATTTATCACGTGATCGGCCTCGTTGAGCGTTTTACGTGGATACACTCTCCAACCCTGTATGACTCCTATGGGCCCACCTAAACCCATTTGACGGCATGTCCAGTCCATTTACCGGCTTTTTCCCCCATGAATATCCTAATTTTTCATCCACCCCAGTCAGTCACGCGACCTAAACGCCTATCCCCTGACCGGCCTTGACGAGCACTTCATGTTGACCCCTTGCCCAGCCCCGTAAGACCCCTACTCCCCACCTCGACCCCCAAAAAAAAACGTTCACCAAAAATGCCTTTTTCTCTCGAAATACCCGACTGCGCGTGCGCAAATTGGCACTGGAATTCACGTTACCGGAACTGACGTCGCACCAGGGGTGACCGTTAACCCGGGAGTGACCTTTGACCCGGAAGTGACCTTTGACCCGGAGTTGACATCATCCGTGACGTCATCCCTCCAAACCCACCGGCCAACTTTCCCTCCACACTTGCAGAAATGTGACCAGATCGGTCCCTTCTATACTACTGTCACAGTGACGGCTCTGATAAAGGCATTTTTCGGGATGATAATGTTAGGCCTTTGTTTTTCGATATAGCTTTAACGTATTCGAAACATTTAATTCATGAAAACAACTGAATTTCGAGTTCTGTGGCAAGAGGAGAGCAAACCGTCGTACAAAAAAAGACGAGAGATATTTTTTTTTAAAAAAGGAGGACCGATCACGGCCGTCTGATTCCATTTATACATCGCACTTTTCATCTGGAATATGCCATCAGCCACAAAAATAGAAATGAGCTCACCATGTTAAAATACACATGTAGTTAGATACTTAACACTTAATTCTTCCTTTCCGGGAATTTCATTTCACAGTGTACGCATGCATACGGCCAAGTGGTCAGCTTATTGTTGAAACTTTTTGTTGTGAAGAGGATGTCAACGAAACGAATTGATCTGTTTATTGCATACTGTTATTTTTAGCGATTATGTTTGAGCAATCACATGATTTTCGTTAGTTTCGGTTTAGTTACAGAATTACACTTCAGTGTTTCGTCTATTTTGTGCAAGCTTGAGAAAATCATCGATAAGCAGATGATCATGAATACAAAGTATTTAATTCCATTTCTGATCTTACTATTGTCGACAAGTTATGGACAAGCATCGGACGGTAAGTCATACGCAAGTTTCCGTAAATCCTAAATTATTTTTTTTTAACATGTCATTTTAATTTTCGTCGACATATCTTTCTTATATCAACACACTCTCAATGACTGTATACCGTGTATCCTGTTTTGCAAAAATCCAACATATCAGATTTTCTAGTTTTGAAACTATTCCAAATTATTTTAACAGATACAGATGTATCCACGGTAACAGGTTTAAAGAATTTCAATCTATTTTGGGGCGAATGCGAGTCATTTTAACTTGACTTGTTACTTTCTAGTCTAAACGACATTCGTCAATGATTTTCATTCAAATTCATGTTAATTTTATTAACAGCAGTCTCATTTGTTCTAAACCGGCGATGAAACATATTAACTGGGAAAATTATAACTACTGTGCTTTTCAAAGGATAGTACAGTCTAATTTTCTCGAATTAAATAAGTTTTTCAGGTAGGTGGTTTTGCTTTTAATTTCCGTTAAAACGATCTCGTTGATTTTTTTCTGTGGAATTCTAAATTATTCATCTGATCTGCCGTAACAGCTTCTACAAAATCAAGTGACAATATAACATGGAAAAAACACAGCCCGCTCGTCAAAATGTTCATATCTGAAAATTCCACCGAGAGCCTGGCGTATTCGTATTATTTCATAGCCCGAGCCATTGAATGCATGCAGCCAGCATCAATTCTCGGAATTGAGGTCCATGCGATTGGTTGCCCGATGAATCGTTTGTATTTTAGATCAACCACTCAGAGATACAGAAACTTGACCGCGAGCTGTTCCCTTTATCGGACAAACTCCTTCAGGAACAGAGTAACTGTAATTTAACGTTACAAAAGTTTAAGAATAAAGAGAGCCACAAACATTAAAAAAACAAAATCGAAAAATCATTCTGATCACCGATCAGGTGCCTTTTCACTTTGATGAAAGGATATGTGGCGTTAATATGGGAAAAACTCCTCTGTATCTGATGCTAGTAAGATTTTGTCTGTTCAATCCAAACTGGCCAAATCATATTCTTCTTGAAGTTTACAAAAATTCGTCAGCTTTATAAAATGGAGGGCAGACTGCATCCTCCCCACAGCGAATGCTCCGTTTCACAGGCTTATTTTATCATCCCTGCCTCCAATAGCGGAAGTTGAGATTTACTACGTTGCTATGACGTATAGGGGAAAACCCACGTACGCACGGTTGAGTTTGAATCCGGCCGAACAACTCCTTCAGTTTTGCACATGAGCGAACTACTTTTCATATGCTCTGTCAAGATAAACGGGGAAAATAATCTCCAAATAATTCTTTTTAATCCTAGGTCAACAGAGCTATTATGCAGACTCGAAAAGTAATCGAAATGTTCGGCAAACATCTATTTTACTATGTATGATGTCACATCTGGCGATGTGCGCGCGACCCGGAATCCACATTCTCGTCTCGCGAGACTCCCTACTGCGAGAAAGAGTTTCACGCGTAAATGGGAGCCATCCCCCCAAAATTTGGGGGGTGAGTAGGCGGCGTATGATTATCTGGCTTGTCACTGACCTGCTGACTCCGCCGAGTTAGAAGCGAATTGCTAAACATAACGTGGGCTATATAATTGGGAAATGACTCTTTCCGTTTCGGAGCATATCAATCGCGAACAAATTATTGTCGGTATGTATACTTGGCCGTGAAAGCGAGTTATCTAATACAGGAAGTAGTTCGCGGGTAGACACGGCTCGCTTTGAGAATGATGTCATGCTGCCTCGCTTTGAGATTGGAGATTCAAAAATGTCACCAGTTTACATGAGAGTCGCTTTGGTCTCCCGCGGGTAGACACGGCTCTCTTTGAGAATGCCGGAATCCAGTCCAAAAATCTGAATGCTGGCTGAGGTATTATTAGACCCCCAGCGAGGTGGTTGGTCAGACTGATCAAAATCTGCTCTCTGGCCTACTTTTGACATAGGGAGGAATTTCTCTTGCAACAAAAATATGACATCTCACACCAAAGTTATATTTCCACACCATATATTAGGAAGACGAATTATTTGAAGGAACTAAGAATGTTTTTGATCTGAGGTGTTATATTTTTGTTACAAGAGAATATCCTCCCTACGAATGCCTCAAAAATACCAAAGTATTCTATAGACCACTTTGAACAATCATGAACACGTTTATTTGCAATTGATCATCGCAATTCTTTGGCGGCTGATAAGTTAGCATGTAAACTTGAAGAACAAAACATATTTTTCGATTTTGGAGTGAAATAAATATCGGTTTTACAACCGCCACACAAAGCAGTTTTTCATATGTAAACGTCGTATGTTATCAGCCGAGATAACACAGTTTGAGAAAATTAGACTACTATTCTTTGGGGAAAAAATCCCAGTAATTATGCAGTGAAGACCACAATTCGGCTCAATGGCACATAGTTTCCCATTCATATATTTTCAAATTATTTTAGTAGTAACTGAAGATGCCACTACAATAATAACTAGATCCAGGTACCATTCCTTCTTTCATATATAGCGAACGCCATATCCCAACGATGCCACGGACGCATTGTCAGTCTCATCCGCACCGTTTTGTCTCTTCCTCATCATAATGTACCCCTCACACACATGTACTTCAATCTTTTATCACGTATATACAAAAAATGAAGGTCGAGGTCGGAGGTCAAAGGTCACTAGCCTGAAAAACAGGAAGTCATTGAAGTGTTCGTGTCCGGTCTATATCTGTGAACGTTTTCTATCCACAGTTGCAATTTTTGTGAGTGGATACGCTAGGTGGAGAGGAAGTGTCGCGTACCAAAATTGAGGTCGAGGTCAGAGGTCAAAGGTCACTGTTGCCTAAAATCAGGAAATCATTGATCATTGACAGTTTTCTATCTACAGTTCTAATTTTCGGTGAGTGAATGCCCTAGGAGGGAATGATGTGTGGCATACCAAATGTAGGTCGAGGGCAGAGGTCAAAGGTCAGTGTGACTGAAAAATCAGGAAATCATTAAAAAGTTCTAATTTTTTGTGAGTGGATTCAGTAGGGGGAAATGAAGTGTCGCATACAATAAATTAGGTCAAGGTCGAAGGTCAAAGGTCACTGGCACCCCAAAATCAGGAAATTATTAAAAAAGACATTTTTTTTGTGGCAGTATATACATGTGGGGGACACGATGTGTCATCTGTCAAAATGTAGGTCGAGGTCAAAGGTCAAGGTCACTGTGACCCCAAAACCGTGAAATTGTTAAAAATCATGATTTTTGGGGTGCATTGGGAAATTACGGGAAGCCGTTTTGTTATGTACCAAAATTTAGATCCAGGTCAATACTTAAGGTCACTGTGACCCCATAATGAAGGTCAAAGGTCAGTGTGACCGAAAAACCAGAAAATCATTAAAAATTACTAATTTTTTGTGAGTCGATTCAAGGTATGAAGTGTCGCATACCAAAAATTAGGTCAAGGTCAAAGGTCACTGTGACCCAAAAATTAGGAAATTATTAAAAATAACATTTTTTGTGTCAGTAGATATATTAGGGGGACACGATGTGTCACGTACCAAAATGTAGGTCAAGATCAAAGGTCAAGGTCACTGTGACCCCAAAATTGAGAAATTGTTTAAAAATCATGATTTTTGTGCCCATTGAGAAATTACGGGGAGATGGTTTGTCATGTACCAAAATTTAGGTCAGGATCAATAGTCAAGGTCACTGTGACACCAAAATCAAGAAATCTTTAGAAATTACTTTTTTTTTGTGTCAGTAGGTCAAGGTCTCGGTGACCCCAAAATCAAGAAATCATTTAAAGTCACATTTTCATATGCCTGTCGAAGACCAGGTCGTGTAATGCGATGTTGCGTTCTGTCCATTCATCCATTAGTTGTCCATGCGATATCTCTAGTTTCAAGGTATGGATTGGTACCAAACTTTGAGTATACCTTACTCACATGGCAAAGAGGAGCCATACATTTTGAGATCAATTTTTCAAAGGTCAAGGTCACAGTCCCCCAAAACTGAATCAAGTTTTGCTGACTATGTGTGTTAGGTTGGAATATACAGATTTCTCTCCCCTACATGTATATGGCATTTGTCCTGTGGGGTTGTCTTCCATGTTTGAAACGGCTACATTTAGTTAAACTATTGTGAAATAAAAACCATACTTTACTAATTTACATAATGGGGAGAGGACCCCTTTATGAACCTCATACCTGTTTACATGGTTTATTAACTCAAACACAAAGGTTTGCTTCATCACTTTCTTCTTCCTTCGTGAAAAATTCTCTCGTCTGAAAGAAATCCATTTGTAGGAAAGCTACTATTTTCTTGTGTTTGACTATTGCCGATCCCATTGTGGGATATGTGAGTTCTCGGCTCTTTTTTCAGCTCATGTTAAGCCCATTTTAGTTTATCATTCATTATAAGATGTGATATATGTTACATTCTCAGAAGCACAAAATCGTAGACCTTTCTCTGGATTGCTAGCTACCAATTGGAATCAAGGCTATAAACAACCTTGAAATTTGGACCAATGTAATTCCCGATATACGGGCGTATATTGAAGCCCCTTGGGCTCTTGTTCACGTTTTCAATCATCTCCCATCTTGGCCAAATATCACACAAACCAGACACACTGCCAGAAATATGGTGATGGCATAGTACCATTAAATGTTTATGAGGCCTGTTCATCATCATTTATTGGTGATGGCAAAGGGTGACGAGGTCGATTCATCATCACCATTAAATTGTGTTGGGGTTTGGTCAGGTCATCGTCGATACACGGTGAGGAGCATTGAGTATAGATCTGTTAATAATTTCGATTATTGATGCTTACTAATAAGCATGAATAAATCTTATTTATTTATCCATCATATGCGAGGGCCATCATTTATTGGTGATGATGGAATTTGGCGAGGGCTGTATATCATCACCTTATATTGGTGACGATATCATCACCTTTTTGGTGGATTTTTCTGGCTGTGATTGACAAAATGATTTAGAGATATTAGAAGCTTTTCTGGTTGTTGATTTCAAATGGAGTTATTTTGGAATAAGAAATGCACGGTGTTGCATGTTTTCGTAAATAATTCTGTTGATGCATTTAAATCTAAAATATATACTCGATCTTATTCTTCAGAATGTTATGTCACCACCAGTACGGCAATACACAGATACACGGGAGGGCATTTGACGACAGTCTATAAACAAGTAAGACTTATTCTGTATTATTAAGTTAACTATAAAACAAACATCACCGTAGTCAGTTGATATTGTTACTTGACTGTTTTATATTGTATGTCATGTGTAGAGCTATCAGAGAACCTGTCGTCATCGTGTTCATGTCTAAAGTTTTTAAAATCATGGTTGACCAAAGAATGACGAAGTAGGTCACAGCTGTTAAAATCCGGATGTTCGAAAGAACAATAAAATATAAAGCTGACAACTTCCTCTTTGGAAATGTGTGTCAATAAGCCAAGTACTTCCGTCGTCTGGCTGTATGATGGTGGTTGGGACTTTGACCCTATGATGATTTCACAGACGTATATGAAAATTGTGTCAAGTTCGAGTAATATTTCCGATATTAAGATATCATTAACTTAAATATGTGATTGTTGGCAGTTTTTCCTTCTTCAAACTTCTACCTTCACATTCGACGTATTTCTCGTAATTTCATTATATATATATTTCAAAATATTCTATATGAATTGTCCTTTCTTGTGCGATGAATTCTGTTTTTTTGTTTAATTAAGGCAAGGAAGAAATATTGCTGACATCTCTTGATAAAATATATATATTTTCTCCATTTCTAAACTTCAATTTCAAATGTAAACACTTCACGCGTACAGGCACCATCAGTAGAATGTACATGTTTTCAAGTCGAGAACGAATATACTATTGCTATATATTTAACTTATCAGTGGCGTCGGAACGTAATTGAAAGTGGGGGGCCCACTATCACAGCCCAACAGGCGAGGGTCCAGGGGCGGCCTAGGCCCCGGAAGCTCCGGGGTCCTAGATCGCCGGAGATGCGTTCTGAGCGTTTTCCCGGAAATAAAACTGATCATGCTGCATGCAGATTTATGGTGCTATTTTCACGATTTTTTTCGCAATTATAAGCACGCATCGATATTGAAAACATCGCACATCATGCCTGCATCCATTTGACTTTCTAGTTATATTTAAAGCATACAAAACGATGACTTTTAGTTCTTAGAAGGGAAACCAATATGCCTACCGATACGATTAATTCACACGAAGATAAAACAAGGAAATCCTCACAGCCCAACAGGCGAGGGTCCAGGGGCCGCCTAGGCCCCGGAAGCTCCGAGGTCCCAGATCTCCGGAGATGCGTTCTGAGCGTTTTCCCGGAAATAAAACTGATCATACGGCAGGCAGATTTATGGTTCTATTTTCACGATTCTTTTCGCAATTATAAGCACGCATCGATATTGAAAACATCGCACATCATGCCTGCATCCATTTGACTTTCTAGTTATATTTAACACATAAGAAAACACATAAAAAACGATGACCTTTACATCATGGAGCATTAGAACCAATAACAGGCCTATATAACACACCACCACACGTCCTGGTCTTCTATCTGTAATTTTTATGTAGGGACATGGTCAGTTATGAGTGCCGAAAAGTGTGGGGGGGGGGGGGGGCAAAGATATTCGACCCCCCTCCCCTAAATCAAAAGGGCACCAGGGAAGCCAATTATAGTGCATCCTCCATAATGCAGGTTGGTACTCCGTACCAGGCCCATCTTCACGACGTCGCGGTTTCTATTTGTGCACCAAAGGCGAACCCTTGACCAACTTGCATAGCAAACCGCGTTCCGCCCACACTCCAGTTACGTGACCTGGAAAAACTGCGCTGATGGTATATAATATGTTTGGGTTTTACTTTCGCTGCTAAACTATTCGCTCATACCGAATGTAAAATATTTAATCCAAGCACGCATAACAATAAAATTTTGATGGATAGACCAGTGAAATTTTATAGAAATCCGTGTGTTTCAACCCAGTTCAAGTCCTTCACTTCAGTGGGAAGGTGAAGTCGGATACACTGACATCGCGGGCCGCCTTTAAAGCTTCGGTGTTTTCTACCTTTGCCTGGCTTGTTGGATGTTTGATGGTAGATGAATGGGTTTATTTTCTCTTCAAATAGATTTTGTTTTAAACTATGTTTCCTTTATGAACCTCTACCTCTACCCAGCCTTCATCTTTTGTATGTCACATTAATTTGATAGGCATATCGTCCCGTTTCTCTCAATATCCAACATTTGCATTTTACGACGTGATTTTTGGGGCGTGGTACGGTACAATTGTTAATAGGGGAGCAGATTGTTAATTTCAATCAGAATGTTGTAGAATGTATATCTTGGATCTTGGAAGAATGGGACTAAGCGTAAACAAGTATATATAGCAAGCCTCAGATCAGACATATAATATTCAGCCGTCGTCCATATAAAAAAGAAAAAAACTAAAGACCTATTTCGTATGGCAGCACCGTTTCAAATGTGTATGAAATAAAAAATAATCAAAACACAAGGTGATTTCATTCAAGAGAGAAGTGGTCAACGGAATTAAAAGATATCAGCAAGATATGATCATGTTCTTTGCATAAAATGCTAATCAATGACCATTATTCTTTATTCAATTGAATTTCCAGGTCGTTTTTCAGAGTATGTATCTCAGTCACTCTTTGATTGTGGCTGTTCATTTGAACACCATGGAGACGTAAACCATTATATTCAAACTACCCTTAGCCCCGAGTGAAGCGAAATTAGGCACAATCGTTCACGCTAGTGTGTTTGGTGGTATAACAAAGGACGAGTTGCGGTAAGATAGCGGGCGGTACTACGCTGACCTTACATTGTCAAGCTGCTAGTATTTGAAAACTTTGTGACGCTGCACTAAACAGCGAAATCCCCATGTCCAAAAATAAATTTCACCATTTTCGAGGTGATGCCGCTCCAAACGAATTTATCGTTTCACACACAACATAACTCTAAATATATTTTTCAGTCTGGTAATTTAATCAAGTTTCCTTGTCATTTATCTGAGAGTTTCAGTTTATTTTGATTCTTTAAACTGCTCTTGTCAATTTCGTGCCCATTTTTTAAGTGGGAATTTAGGAATATACTATGCGAATTCCCCCAAAAGACAATACGCACATTCGCACGTTTCTATATCGGATTTAGGTTCACATTATGCATAATTTTGGATTGATTTTTCTCGTGTATAACCGGCTACTGTTTTACTTTGAAGTGTTCTAAGTTGGCAATTATACTGCTGAAATTAACATTTAGTTTTTTACTACAACATATACAGGACAGAAATCCATCTTACTGCAACTTGTGCTTTCTGCGATAATTTTCTGTGGCATTGATTAAATTCGCTACAGTCTGCACATGGTCTAGCAACTGCTAACAGGCGAGACATGTATACGCCGCCAAGATGGTCCTTCTGAAATATTGCTATTCAGAATTATAGTATAGTTACCTTTCTCAAAGCTGTAATAGTCTCTCTTGTCGTAGAGATGACGTGATAGAAATCCAGGATCATTCTTACACAGGCATAGGTACATATATGATGTTCCATCTGGGTTATCAGTATAGTTTCCTTCAAATCCTCCACAGCGTCGCACATATAGGGATTATCCAGTGCTAGGATATAGTCTATATAAGGTTTGGTGAAAGAGAAGAAAGGGGCTTTGGAATGGTTATCATTTGACAACGGTCTGCGTATTAGGGTATTCATATGAGAACATATACAGGTCTGCCAAAAGTGAGGCATAATTTGCATACCCATCAGGTGCATACCCTGGAATATGGTATTGCGAAATTTCACATAGATATTGTTAATGAGAAATTCAAGCAATTCTAAAGAAAATAAACATCCCTAGGATGATATCCTTTACGTGCAGTAAGAATGAAGAAAGCTTGTGGCTTCTGACATTATCATACCGGGCACCAGTTTTATTGGACACCGATATTATTCTGAAGAGGAATAGTATAGTACGGGGAGTCGAGAAATCTCATGTTGATACATGTCTATACCGTATGTATCCTTTGCCTTCTAGATCTTTCGTAATATATTTTTATGTTTTAAGTATTCACATTCATTCGACATCTGAATTTCTTGAAATAACAGCACAACAATTCCCCAAGATGATTTAACTACCTGCCAGACTGTTCTACCTGCCAGACTGGTCTACCTGTTCTACCTGCCAGACTGTTCTACCTGCCAGACTGTTAACAAAGTGGACACAAGTTCAGATGTACTCCTTCTGTAATCAGATATAAATCTAGCTTTGTATGGCGCTTTGTGCAGATTGGGAGAAAGTCCAGCACAACTTTGGGATATCGATATGGGTGACATGGAGAGAAATAACTTCCTTGAGAAATTGATTGTGTTCGTTGAATATATCTTCTAGAGTAATTCCAGTGGAGGAGTAAATCGATACAGAAGCAGGTGGAATAGCTATATATGCTTAACCCCTTAACTATCACCTGGAAAAGTATATATTTACATGTCTGCTGGAACAATAACAGGGTTTTCTTTGAAGGTCTAAAAGAACTGCTTGCACCATAGTGCCTCTCCGTGTTTGTTTGGCTTGGGGAATGGTATTTCTGAAAATGTACACGTGGAGGATTGTATCGACCTTTTCAACAAGTCAGCGAGTACTGTAGGCTTCACTTTTTTCTCCTTTCAACCACTTCACAACATACGGTTCAAGAGCGCTCAAATTATCTTTTGCTCCGTCATTTGATTGATATTCCTCGGCTCTCAATATTTCGGCCCCTTCATCAGAAGTATTTTGAGGTCCATATATCACACTATATCAAGGTTACCAGTCTACATGGTTTATTTATGAATGTCAAAAGTCACACGTATTAACGCCGGTCGTGTATTCTTTTAAGGCGAACACTTTGATTGCATTACATTAATTAAATCTTTTACTTGTTGATTTGTAAGAAATACACGGCGATTCCATGACCTCGAACCACTGGGTCGTTTTAAAGTTCTGGGAGTGGTTTCCATGCTCAGTACTTTACCGAAATACAGCTGTTTCATGAATAGCCGGTCTTAGGGTACTTAGATTATTTTCACTGGTAGAAATAATCGAAAATACGCTATATGTTAACACATTTCTCTTATAATTGATGGTGTTTTTTATTTGGATGACACTGCCTTTTGAACCTCTTTAGTGGCGCATTCAGGTATACTAGAAGTGTGTACATTATTGGGCGTGTTAGATAAATCCACTCAGTATTATGATCGTAAATCGTCAATCTATTAAAATTTCTCTGACCATGGCTGCGGTGTACTCGTTCATGATATTTGGGTGATATTGGATGTTTCTGATCGGCTGTTCGTTACATGTTCGAACCCCTTGATATAATCATTCAAATCGTACGAAGACACTGGACCAAGTTCCAGCATCCAGAATAATTCCCTATCCAAAATTTGACTATCGAATTTAGCACATTTGTCGGAGATCTGAGATTCAAAATAACAGTGACCTGTATACGATACAAGATGAAAATCCAATCTAAAGGAAACAGTAATGGTCCACTTAGATAACCGAACTTGGAAGCAATTAAACAGTAAGATGTTTGCACGTAACAATAAATAAACAGAACCTAGAGGTTTGGCAGATCCAGAAGAGTTACATACAAGGACAATTACACAATAAATACAATCAATAAACAGATGCCTTTCCTCCATATCGACAGACCCACCTAATCGACCAAATGAAACGTCAACAGTGCATGGTGTCCTGGCGCTAAACTTCGGAAGAACGTTTTCTCTTGGCACCAAGGGCATTAAACACCAGCGTACTGGGCCAGGCTAATAAGACGATTAAATAACATGTTTCAATAGTACAGCTGTCGAAATGACAAATAAAGGAAATTTATTTAGTACGTATCAACAGGACAGAAAGTGATGTTTAAATTACAAAATTGAATCAGAGTTATGGTCTACAAAATAGATACAAGAACAGTTAATCGGTGGAATAATTAATATTAAGTCGGAATGATAAAATGTGAAAATATATATAAATGACATTAATATACAAGTTTTAAAACCAAAATAAAATAAGCACTGTTACAATTATAGAGGTGTGCATTGAGGTATTTCTTCAAAATTAGTACCTCTTTCAAAGCAAAAGTGCCTAATGCTATTTTGGGCAAAATTGCACAATGCTATGAGATGAAGTAACTATATTTCGAGGATTATATTCCCCCCAGATACCCTTTTGGGGGGTCAGACAACATCACATGGCTATTGGGACGTAACTATATTTCGAGGATTATATTCTCCCCAGATACCCTTTTGGGGGGTCAGACAACATCACATGGACTGGAGGAAGGAGCACTCCTTCTGATATTGGGATATTTGATCTAGGATAATAAGGGGGGAGTGGCCAAAAAGAAGTCATATTACATGGGATTATATAATATTGGGCGAATTGGAACAACGAAGGGAATATTTGGTTGAGAAACGTGAGGGGAAATACTGGTGCTTAATGAAATTAATGCTGTGTATATGGCATTGATACAGATTGCAATATTTGATTCTGGTCGAATAAATAAAATATGGGAGATGTCAAAGTTTATGGCAGTGATACCGACTGAACAATATGAGGATATTGGGTTAACTGCTGGCAAACAGGAGAAACAGGGGAGTACTGGGATGTGTGGTTAAGCAACCTGAAGAAATTCTGACGAGTTCACCGGCATGGATATAATATTTTTACAGATAATATAATATCTGCATTGTATCTTGGATACGTAGGCAAAAAGAAGGGGAACAATGGGATATGTGATTGGGCAAATAAGGAAAATATTGATTTTACTGAAGTATATAAGACATGTCTTTGACGTATATAAAAACTGATCGATTTCAGTATAATCGTTCAACTAAAGCCAAATACTTTCGATTACTATCGATAAATGTACTCCATTTATCACTATTGCTTTTCTAATGCATTCCACTCAGGATGTGTCACTAACAACCCTGACGATCCCCCTGCCAAATGTTATGAGCTAGACGATGTCTGGAGTGTCCAAGTGCCCAATGGTGATGGCGGTTACTGTTCGGATTACCGATGTGTTCAGCCGAGAAATATCACTATACTACCGTCACCTCAACGAACTAACATAGGTAATGAAGAAATTGCATTTGATTCGTTGTCACAGGAACAATCCACGGGTTGTCATAGCTCAAGTCAGTAG
This sequence comes from Hanleya hanleyi, assembly GCA_036873755.1. Classification (NCBI taxonomy): domain Eukaryota; kingdom Metazoa; phylum Mollusca; class Polyplacophora; order Lepidopleurida; family Hanleyidae; genus Hanleya; species Hanleya hanleyi. The sequence goes on from JAVTVY010010786.1 coordinate 32,280, forward strand.
AGCATCAGCGCGTTTAGTCGGGTCGTGGGTTCGAATCCCGCTGAAGACCAATTTATTCTTTCTCTCTGAAAAATCATTTCATATAACATAGTTAATGATATAGGTAAATGGGTACGGGGTCTGCAGTGAGCGTATCATGCCGTGAAAGACAGTTTCACCAAAATCGTTGCTCGACGAAAAAGAAAAAGAGGGAGAGGGAGAGAGAATTAAATATAACATCGCGTTGACCTCAACTGATCATTTGTTGTGAGTTTGAATATTGATCCGTCCCGCCTCAGAGAAAGTAGCTTATTTTCATTAAGACTACAATGGTCACATGGGCACGCTGTACTCCGTCTGGCAGCAGAGCTCGTATACCGTCAGCTAATATCTCTCTCCATTCGCACTCCACATGCATGTGGCATACAACTGCTTCAATACACTCAGTGGCAAAGTTAAATCCACCTCAGATTCTTGGAACACTATCCTGACGAAGTATCTGTAATGGAGGTGGGCTTCGATCTTCATTTGCTAGTGAAGAGCTGGGCTTGACCTGTGCGCCTTGCATGCTCGATCCGTGTGCGATGTTCGTTCCGTAAGCAACAACACCGATAAGATCTTTTCAAATTACGCTTTCCGTTGAGTTTCCCAGAACTATTCCCGTCCATAATTTATAGTTTTCCTCAGTTAAGTCTGTAGTTCGCCGGGTCGGGAAGTGTGTCACGTTGGGCCAACGGCGAACCGTTTGTTACAAACACGACTCACCAAAAATAATCGTCCACATTCCGTACTGGATCCTTGACCACATGTGTAACTAATATTATAGCCATTATGAGCAAACTCCTTCTGGATCTCTTACGATTAGAGCGGCACCTCTTGCTCTCTACCAGAACGTCGATTAAAGGCCATTACTGCAAATTTGGATTTGTTTTGCCCAGTCCACTGATCATTTTGCCTTAGAATCCAGGAGAAGCCGCTAATTTGAAATTTAATAGAGGTGAAAATATCCATGATGCATTAGATTATATGGAGTGGTTCATGTCGTTGTCAGATATTGACGGGATATACATAAATATATTATATAAAATTTACTAGCAAATAATGCCTTCCCTTACAGGATGCCGATGGCGCGGACAGTGTTACAATAACGGCGAGGGCTGGGATATTGCCAACTGTATGAAACAAACCTGTATCTCCAATCTTCAGTCGTACGGGAAATTACCGGGAAGCAGAGGAAAGTATTGCAGTTCATTCGGAAATTGCTGACATATATTAAGCTGCTTCAAATAGACTTTCTATCTACATATGACGTGTTGTTTTGTCTCTGTGAGTGTTGACAATAACCTGTTATTTGCTTATTACCCTTTCTGTAATGTTAGGCTGAGAAGTGGAATCATATTCTTCTTGTTTCCGTACAGTACATATGGAAGACCAGATACGTAGCATTGTTTATGCATCCCCCTCCCTCCCCCAATAAAGCTTTGAATAGATATTCCTTCTTTTTCTAGGTTGCTTGGTTAACGGTATATGTCGGAATAAATCCGATACATGGTCTAGTTGCTCTTCCAACCAAAGTCCTTACGAAGATACTGGGAGTTGCTCTAGTTACGAATGTGTCAAGACTGGAAACCAGTACCAAGCTACCAAGACATATACCAGTATGTATTTAAGAAATAATGTTGTCCTAGGCGTGCTCAATGGTTATTTTACGCACGGTTAACTTGGGAAAGTTTATATTATTTATTCAATTCAAATTGATTATCAACAAAGATTATAACGAAAGGTTGAAAACTATGATAAACTTTGACATCTTTTCTCCCCTTTGTTAAAAAACCTAGTCCACTGATATTGGCATGATGTTCCCGTCTCGGTTGGCATCGTGCCAATATCAGTCGACGAGTTTATGTGATCTCTCAAATAAGAAGTGATTCTGTCAGCTGAGACAGGCTTTCTGGAATATTCGTGGATATAGGTTCCATCTTGTAATTTATTTGTTTGTCTTATTCGATCGTGACTCGTATGAAAGCAGACGTCCCTTTTCTCACCCGAATTGTAAAATAGTATCTCCCAAATGAACACATTTTACACAACTGTGCTAAGACACTCAATAAGTGCACAGTCAGCAAGTTGTTATAGATAAAAGTGTTATAGAATTCGACGTAATGAACTAAAACCTCACAATTACAGCGAATAGAGGTAGCGAACACCCCATCATGGTTGATATTTGTAGAATGAAATCAGAATATCGGACTGCGGGATCATGTGACTTGTCAGTACGCCGGCATATTTCCCAACCACCATGCCATGTTACCTCCTATACTACGACAAGGCATCTCACAGTTTCAAATTGTTACGAAGACATGATAGTGAGGATACCAGTGAGCTCGTTCGAGTGGAAAAGAGGATGTTTTGAAAAGTTGGCGATCAATCTGAAATCTAGCTATTAAATCAATGTAAACTGTCTTGTCTACTCTGTTTTGGAGACCATTAAGGCATGCAGTATTCTTATTCAAACTTTGCTTGTTCGTTTCAAAATAACAGGAGTTTTTATGATATTATACAAAATGTACCCTGGAGGGAGTCGAATATGAAATGAACGATTGGCAAGTATACGACCCAACAACTTGTGTCTTCGCCACGTGCTTCTACAACTTACAGAACGTATTAACAACGTCATTCCAACAACGTATGTACTCTTCCAGCTAGACAATCAAAAGTAAACCGTCGGTTTATTGTAGTCTGATGATTTGAACGAATTCCGTTGAAGAGAGTCATGGAGTCTTGCCCGTACATGTAGCGGAAACGTATAATCAAAACTCACGTTGGGTTTACTTGACGATCATTTTAGTACTGATAGTTCATTGCCTTTATTTATGAAACAGGAAAGGGGAGACAATTAAGGACTTCTTTGATTGACTAATTTTATAACTATAATCATGACCGCCAGCGTTATAGTAAATGCGTGTCTGGGAAGTAATGATTCCCTGTTACGCATGGTCGCGTATATTTCAAATAGTACAATACGTTCAAACTTTGACAGACTCCCTGTCTGTTATTCATAGGCTGAACCAGAAGCCTGGTATTATCACACATATTCTCATTGATTTAATATGTCACCACATCTCGTTAATAACACAGCTGTTGAAACAATCAGTCGTACAACTCCTGTAGCGCTCGTTTTCCAAGCAAATCAAGGCGCCACTGGGAATACAGGCAGCTCTCCCAAACCACCAATGTTCATTCGTTATCGTTCTGATAAAACAAAGCACAAAAAAAATGTAATGTTTAAATGTAAATATTTGTTGTTATGTCATCTTGACCAAAGAGTATAGCTGCTGTAGCCGTTCTAAATCTACCAACGTTTGGGGACTTAAACAAGACCATAGATTCTCTTAACGGCTGGTTGCAGATGTCAATAGAGATTATCCTTTGTGTTTCAGACTGCACCGACATGGATGGACTTTGTCATAAATACGGCACTTGGGATTGGCCCTATGTTGAACAAGGTGTGCGCAATGACAATTGTACCTGCAATCCTGATGGATCGAACCACAACATATATTCATGCAACTAATTCACTCAAAGTGATCATTATGAAATCATGCTACCACGATGTACGACAATATGGGGCATACCTTGTGAAATTTACGAGACTCCAACGGCGTGTGACTCAACATAAATCTTCTTTCTTCGGGTGAAATAGAATAATAAATATCTTTATAAAATGATGAGCTACTGAGTTTAAATGAGGAATGTCCAAATTGCTCATTTTGCATAAGTATTCTTTGTAATATTTGACTGCGCAGAATTTTCAGGTGTAACCATTTGCTTCTATTTACCATATGGCGTTGTTTCTTTCTAAATGGACGAGAAATTCTCCACAATGATGCAATACACATACAGCTATCGCTATCAGGCATATGTAATGTCTCAAGTTTTGTTGATTATTGTGCACATAGCAGATGCTTCCACGGACGAAAGAGGACTACGGATTAAAACTCTTGCGATACCCGGAGAATAGCTCATGACGCCTGGATCAGTGTCATCCTATAACATCTCTGCACCTGTGGTTTGGATTAGTGATCATAAGTTATCATAGTCACGCTGAAATTGTGTTTGATCACATGCATACAATGATAATATTTGTATTATATTGTTCACATGGCTCCTAGCCCATGAATACATGTTCAATGGTTCCTAGCCGCAAGTTAAATGTTCATATGGCTCTTAACCCCAGGTTAAAGATTCATATTGCCCCTATCCGCAGGTTAAATGTTCGTATGACTCCTACTCCCAGGATAAATGTTTATATATCTGTGTTCAAGAAAACTGATCGTAGATATATTAATGTCGGAAGCCATAAAGCATTCTTTAGCTCTACTACATACAAGAGATATCATTCATGGGATGTTTCTTTGTTTATAGAGTTGCTAGAATTTCTCATTAAAAATATCTATGTGAAAATTGGCAACACAATATATCAGCAGCATATAGGTATTCCAATGGATACTAATTGTGCACCCCTGTTGGCTGACCTGTATCTGTTCTCTTATGAATATGACTATATGCAGGCGCTTTCAAAAACCGATACATTCAAACCCCGTTCCTTCTCATTCACCAAACGCTATATAGACGATCTTCTCGCTGTGGATAATCGCTATATAAATGACGAATTAAAGATATATATCAACCTCCACTGGATTTGAAGGAAACTACAAATAGCCCTACAGGCACATCATATTTAGATCTATATCTCTATAAAAATTAAGCGGGCATTCTCTCTCGTCGACTTTATGACAAAAGAGATGATTACAATTTCGACATCGTAAACTATCCCTTCCTGGACAGTAATATTCCAGTGGGACCTGCATATGGCGTATACAGATCTCGCCTAGTAGTATTTGCTAGATCCTGTGTTAAATGTGACGATTTTAATGAACGTCACAAAACATTGTTGTAGAAACTTATAAAAACAGGGCTATTCCACCAAGCGCCTCCACTCAAAGTTTCTCAAATTTGACGAAACATATCGCATGCTGATAGCAAGATACGAGCGTGACTTGTAAGACCTATATGGCGTTACGTTTCGTAACTTGTGTCTAATTTCGCTTAACCCGGGGCTAGGGGCGTTACGTTTCGTAACTTGTGACTAATTTCGCTTAACCCAGGGCTAGGGGCCGTATGAACCCATGCACTTCAAGGTCCTCATGATGCTCATATGAACTGTCACAATCAAAGCATGACTGAGATACATCATTCTCTAGATGATGACTTTACAACGATTATTATGGATTAAGAATACTGATCAGCGATACGGATTTTATATTTTTGGAACATCATGATGTCTTGTCGGCATCATTGAAAACTGTTGACCGCTTCTCTCTTGCAGGAAACTAGCCTATGTTTATGTATACTATGATTGTCTTTTTGAATTTGGTGCTAATACTGTTATATGGAATAGTTCTTTGGATTATGGACGCGGACATTCTTTAATGGACGATGGCTGAATTATGAATGACGGACTAGAATTACTCCCAGGATAAATGTTTATTTAGTTCGTAGTCCCAGATAAATTTTATATCACTCCTACTCCTAGGATACATGTTTATTTGGTTCATAGCCCCAGATTAAATGTTCATGTGGATATATGGATCCTAGTCCCAGGTTAAATGTTCATATGGATCCTAGTCCCAGGTTAAATGTTCATACGGATCTTAGTCCCAGGTTAAATGTTCATATGGATCTTAGTCCCAAGTTAAATATTCATATGGATCCTAGTCCCAGGTTAAATGTTCATAACGCTCTTAGTCCCTGGTTAAATGTTCATAATGATCCTAGTTCCAGGCTAAATTTTGACATGGCTCCCAGTCCCAGGTTAAATGTTCATATGCCTTTTAGTCCCAGGTTAAATGTTCATACAGTTCCTGGTCGCAGGTTAAATGTTCATGTGGCTCTTAGCCCTAGGTTAAATGTTCATACAGTTCCTAGTCCCAGGTTAAATGTTCATGTGGCTCCTAGTCCTAGGTTAAATCTTCATATGACTCCTAGCCCCAGGTTAATTGTTTCTATAGCTCCTATTCCCAAGGGACCGTGGGGCTCCCGGGGATTGACCTGGGGTGTCGTCGTGCACTCTCCAGGTAAGAATAGCCCACCCCTTAGAGAGCTTGTCGTAAGAGGTGACCACCTGGAACATCAGTGTGCTTCTCGGGTGTGAAAAGGAATAGGATCCCACGGGTCCCGGGTACTTACTACTAGTGTGGTTTGGCAAATAATATGCAAATACCTGACGCCTTCGTAATTTTGACCTGTACCGGTGATTTTCGGATACCGGACACTCCAGGTAAAATGTTCAAAAATAGTACCTTGAGGATAACATGATCAGAGGATCAGTCACCTAACTGATTTTGATATAATCTATATTTATGCACGATCATAGTTCATAAAAAGAATGAAAGATTTGTTTTCGATCTGATCAACCACATGACCAAACCATTGGAATTACGATGCCTCATGTTTGTAGATATATTGTCAATTCGGTCGGAGAAAAATCTTATCAATGAAATTCACAATCTGAATAAGGCTAACAACAGCGGTTATAGAAAGGAAACATACATACATCCAGATAAAGCAACAATTTCCTTGGCAAAATATGCCATCCGAACTATATTTTAATTTAGCACTATCGTAGAATAAGCCTATTAGGGTCTGTATAATCAGAAGTACTACTGCAAATATAGAGCGGAAAGCTCCCGATATGAAAGCATTGTGCTGGCTGCCAAATTTGGACATCAACATTACTGATGGTACCAAATATCCCACCCCCATACCAATACCAGAGAGAAATGTGATGACATACACTACAAATTGATTCTGAGAGGTAATTCCTAAAATCATTCCCGTTATCAATGTAGCATAACACACAAACAGGAGATTGAATCCGCATGCTGCAGAACGAAAAGTGTTCATTATAATGCCAAATGATAACCTCACTGTAATTATTGTTACTGCTATAATGTATACCAAGTTTTCCTGATGTTCTATACTTGCAGACTTTGCCAATGTGGTAACATTATTCATGTAGGCAGCTGTACAAGCATAGAATAATACAGACGGCCAAAACAGAAAATGGATATATGAAGATCGCAGCATGTTTTTCAAAGGTGTTTCATCACACGGATTTTCAAGTCGTTCGCGCTCTTGATCGTCTTCGCTTTCGGGATCATTGTTGGGATGGCAATTTGTCAATGGAACCTCTTCTGCTATATCATCTGTTGTGTATGGTTTATGGAAAAAGAAACAAATTGGATACAAAATGACGCACAGAGATGCGATTGTTAAGAAGAACAAGTGGAGATCTTGATTCCTCTGGAAGAAGCATTGATAAAGAAGAGTGAAGAAAATCTTTCCAAATGCCGCAGCTGCTGAATATAGGCCCATTATTATCCCCGTATTTCTCTTGTCAAAGTTTCCTGTACCTATCACAGCGAAGACGAGGAAGCCCATTTCATTTCCGATACCTGCAATTGAAAGAGAAAAGCATTTGTTAAGAGTCTGTCCATTCCAAGTAGTCGTCTGCTTTAAAGGTTGTAAAAACGAACGGTTTAGTTGGTTATCATAAATTTTCTTCTATTGCAGCATGTATACTGAACTGAAATGTACAAAATGACTACCATTTCTCCGTGGTTTTTTAAAATATTACATTTACAATACTTTTAAATTTTCTCCATATAAAATTTCATAATAATTGTTTCATGTACAAGAGTCTCAGTTGAAATGGATAATGTGCACTGCGTGAAATGGTCAAGTTTCAAATTCCGGAAACCAATTGGAAACTGTAGCGACACATTTTCCAATAGGTTTCCGGCGGGTTCCCGTAATTGGAAACTTGACCATTTCACGCAGTGGTGATAATGTATTGAAGTTATTACGGACAAAGGTCATTGAGGTCGTATAAGGTGATAAGACGACGGGGCATTTTAGCATTCGGTACACTGTCAGAATTGTTGGGTATAGACGTACCGGTACCCAAAATAGTTGGGGAGCAACTGAATTTCAGTGTATTGAAATTCAATTGCAATGTATTGAAAATCGACCAATGCAAAGCGTGTATATATCATGGCAGCTCATTGGCTGCTTTGTATAGTGCAATTCTCTCACAAGATCGTTTAATATGTCGTCCGCATGTAGAGTGACTATTCTTGGAATTTCATTGTACACAGAGTAAATTTTTACATGCTTCCTAGCCTGGATAGAGACAATATTCCGCGTGTAATATTTTATATATATAATGCATTGAGAGCGGAAATTGCTTATTAACCCATTCTATGATTGATTTAAATCCAAATGCCTCATTTTACTCAAAAATACATAGCACGAATAGGACAGGTCTAGGATTTTGGCTAAGTTCTACAAACGTTAAGTATATTTCACTATTATTTAACAAATTTAACTGTTCAAAATCCGTTAAGGAACTTTTCACCGTATTTAATTCCAATGGCCTAAATTCCATTGCTTATGTATAACAAGGGTTATACAGACATGTTTGGCAGGTATATAGTGATGTACATGCGTGTATTATTGCTGAGTAAAGCTCTACCAAACCGACCAACATATATATGAAAGACAGAAATATCTGCACCGTACCAGGTTAGGAGGACATACATACCAGATAGGCGGAGGCACATTTCGATGACGATAGGTAGAGCCACACAGTATTACAGTGTGTACATGTAGATTTTATGTCCCGCCCCCTGTGTTTTCCATTTTGGTTATCTCCAGAGCTGTTCTGAGTTTTACGGCTTTTTATGCAAAACAATTTAGGCCACCCAATGAGCGTTGGGTGGCCCTTTTTAACTTTTGTTTTTCTTTTTGGTTACCCACAGTGACCCCAACAGTCTCCCGACGAAGTTTCATGACATTTCAACCAAAACTATGGCTGTATAGTTTCTGTAGTAACGGGTTGCGCGGTGATTGAACTCGTTATATGAGCACAGTATCTTGTACCCACTCTTCGATTCACAGTTTATTTCACTACTATTAAACCAAGACATACATCTGATACAAAATAATATATTTATATAGCGAATAACGTATAAAGCATATGCTTTTAGCAATATTTCGCTCAAAACATATAGGCCTACGTCGACCCTGATAAGAAATGCTTTCTAATTTTAGCAAAGTTCTCAGGAGAGAAATTTTTCATATGAACCAGTTTGACCAATTTGAAACCAATTGCTGGGGATCTCTGAAACGAAATTCAGTTATTTGCATAGGTATTAAAGTATGATTTAGGTGGACAATTGCCTGTATTATTCAAATCGACATGGGCACCAGCTGAATCAGTGAACCATGAATGAGATAGTGCCACTGAAAACAAAGCCAAGCTTTTGCTTTGTTAAAATGTCAAATGAAATGGGCTTGAGGTAGTGCTTATCTGTTTTGTCAGTCCAATCTGCCCCCATCCTCGGATATTCACCGGAAAATCAAAAAGATAAAAGGAGATAATCTCTCTCTTCTTAGATTATCATACTGAGGTTCTATAGATTGTTTGTGGGATTCAAAACGCCATCGGTACTTCCAAAATGGGGCCCATAGCGACCCGGAAAAAGTATGCTCAATGAGGTTTGAATGACTGTTGAGGTGAACATAAAAGGAACACGAATATATTATGTTATGAATAAGTACATGTATTACCACAATGTTTTTTCTGGGTATGTCCCCGGGGATTTGAAGTGAATCCACTTTGTCACCCTATAAGCATATTAAGCGCAACCTGTTTTTAATAAATGCTGTAGCACTGTACAGCTATTCTACTTTCATAAATCAATTGTACCGCATTGGTTTTGAAAAATAATGTTAAGCTATGTGTACCTAACTAGCCCAACATGCCAATCTGGCGGCCATTTTGAAAAATGGGCGCATAACTTCCCATGGAGCAGTTCGCGGTGGTTCCAGGGAAGCCAGGATGATAAATGAGCCTGTGAAATGGGGCATGCGCTGTGGGGAGGAAGGAGAGGGATGTGCTCTGAACCCAAACACCATGATACATACTAAGATTATTTATTGTAGGCCTACTCACTGGAGATAAGCTCTAGCAGGCAAACTATACTTGGCCAGCTGCTGAAAACTTCCCTTTTGACGACGCACAGACACAGCAGGAAATTCGCAGGTGGTGTTGTCATAGAGATGAAAGCGTACACAAGTTTGTACCCATATCTAGCCATAAGTATCCAAGTAAAGATAGAAGCAGTCACACCACCACTGTTGGCCGAAGCTACAAACTCCACTGAAAACGAGAAATCCACGATTACTTTCAATTTGTTATGTGCATAATAAATTGTGTGTTTCCCTGAAATGTAAATCTATCGTGTTCAGTATTGTAGCTAAACTAAATTGGAAGCAATTTTCAATGTTACAACAACCAAACATGCGAAAATTTCGTTAGTACTTGAGCGTGTTCATATTATAAGTTGCTATCTGAATAATAAATTCAATGAGAACATTCGTAGATTATAAGATCGAAAAATGGCATAAAATCAAGATTCATGGCTCCAACGAGAGCGTCAGCATGTTAGAATGTTACTCTTCTTGTGTAGGACAGATGGAACTTATCCTGAGCCTAGTCAGTCAGACTTTTTTTTTAAGAGAAAAAGTCAGATAAAGATAAAAACTTTTAACATTGGGCATATGAAAAACTAATCATTTGCCTTACTTCATCTGATAAAAAGCCTCTCAAACTGATAGGATTTATGGCATTGAGCCCAAGGGCAGGGTATTCCAAAACTTTTCGAGCAAGGTAGACAAAACTGTATTGTCCATTCTTTGGAAAAAAAATCGCTGTCTGTAAGAGCCCTTGGCATATAATCAGGAGCTAATCATAATGCATCTATCATTAGGAACCCCACGATGCGCTCTATACCGAATGCCTTCCGTTTTATTCAAAACGATTTTGCTGCGAAAATGGCAGCTTTTGGGCAATTAAAATGAATTTATTCAGTCTGCGGGCATTATCTAACATATAGCGAAATGTGGCCATCACATAATCTGCAAATACAATTTTTCAAACATGATTCACAATTATTGAGTTTCTGCAAACCTAACATAATTCAGATTGTTCTAAACTCATGATTCACAATGTCTATCTAATCCTAGTTGCACGCACCATTATGCAAGTGTATTTTCATAATCACTATACATACCTTCAGTTTGTGTGTAATTAAATACATATTTCAGGGGTAGAGCGTAGACGTTGAAGGCCATATTCTGACCGGTGAGAGCAGTAGACAAAAGACTCAAGAGGAAACCGAGAACTTTTCTTGCTGGTCTAAAGGACTTCTAGTCCGGGATGTTAGGGCATAAAAGGGACTGTTTGGTTCAGATTCTTCCAAAAGCACCAAATTTGGCCCATATGTCGCCCATACAATAACTTTTCGATTTTTGACGGGCGCCAAGGTAGTCGCCCCCTGGGGCCGCCATATTGGCGAAATTCATTATGGCCGCCACCCGGGTTAGATGTCAATCGTATTTAAAACAACAAAATGGCTAGAATCATGAATGATACAACTTTTTAGTGGTTATCGGTGTCGGGGAATCTGATTCTGATGTTATTTCAACGATTTGAGGTCAAGGTCACCCTAAAGGTCCTTTTTAGCGGTTTTTAGTCGATTTTCGATTTAATCATTATTAATCATTTTATTCGGGGTTTGATTAACCCGAATCTGGCCATATTTTGACAATTTGAGGCAATATTGCTTGTGAGGTTCACGACAGAGGTCACCCGAAACAGAGATCAACCGGAGGTCAATTATAGGAAACACCAAAAGGGCTAGAATCACAAATAATACCATAGGGCTTTGTGGCATCGGAGAATTAGATTCTGATCTTATTTTGACGATTTGAGGTCATGGTCGCCTCATTTGAGAATTAAAGGTCAAAGATCAATACCTGTTACTAAAAACAATCGAAACAAGATTATTCAGGAACAAATGTCACAAAAAAACTTCGGAGATGACATCTGCTGACAAAATGCTATAACTATGCCGCTACGAGCATTTAAATGTTCAAAATACAAAGCAAAGACCGCTTAAGCAACAGTATACCAATGCTTACTTTTACTACCTATGCCTTCTGGCTTGCGCTCTATGATGCCAGCAATAAATAAATATCATCACCGCCCTCGTTATTAACGCACCCGCCTTCGCATTTGCAGAGGGCATCGGCACAGTTGCATTTGCACCTTCCCGTGCATGCCTTGAGTCAGCCGCAGTGCATGAGAATGGCATATGCCATAGAAGTGTCGCTGAGAGTGGTCCATAGCGGTTGCCATGTACTGGTGCAATCTTTGTGCCAGCTCCACTCACTGAAGTCAGGGATTTCCTGCTGGAGTGAAGCGACTCCAGTAGAAACTCGCTTGCAGCAGCGCTCGCTTCACATGCTGCAAAAGCGCGGCTTGGGAGGTGGGATGTGTTCCAGCGATCTGGTTGCAGTAGTGAAGAGATGATGCTTGGCCTCATTGACACCGGCTGCACCACATCCCTTGCTGTACGTTAGTACGCTGAAGCGTTCTATAAGCGCCATATGCGCGGACTCGAGAGTGTCAGGATCATGCGTTAGAGTCACTAGTATGTCGGTGGGGTCAGTAGTAGGTAGAGTTGATTAAGTATCTATAGCCCTCAATTGCGCATGCGCGAGAACCTTTTTTGACGTCATTTGGGGCGGAGCGAGGGGGTTATTTGGGCGGAGCGAGGGGGTTGGGGGCGTGGCCTATGAGTGCACTTGCACTGAAAGTGTGTTTCAAGATGGCTGCTTGTTTTTGTATGGTGGGGGTGGTCGGATTCAAGATGGCGGCTTGTTTTTGTAGGTTAGGGGTGGTCGGATTCAAGATGGCGGCTTGTTTTTGTATGGGTGGGGTGGTCGGATTCAAGATGGAGGCCAATTGCACTGGTTTGACCTCCTCATTTGCATAAAAAAAAAAAAAAGTTCCGGCAAAAAAAAAATAATAAAAAAATGTATTCATGCGCGGTGATGCGGTTTGGCCGTGGTTTTGGCGGTGATTCGGTCTCGGGAAAAAGCTTCCGCGGAGAAAAAGTAGTCCCTAGATAAAATGGTCCGATTGGGTCGAGTGAGGTATCAAAGTGAAGCTTATGTGAAGGGGCATCTAATGGGCTGGGTGTGGGGTTGACATATCGGCCTTCTGCGCATGCGCGGCGGCCGAAGGGTATGAAAATAGCCTTTTTGGAGCTATGGGAGCCCCTAGTTGACCGATGGGGTCGAGTGAGGTATCAAAGTGAAGCATTCATGAAGGGTCATCTGATGGGCTGGGCGCGAGGTTGAACTATCGGCATTCTGCGCATGCGCGGAGGCCCAATGGTATGGAAATAGACGTTTTGGAGCTAGGGAAGCCCCTAATGGACCAATGGGGTCGAGTGAGGTATCGATGTGAAGCATTCGTGAAGGGGCATCTGATGGGCTGGGTGTGGGGTTGAAATATCGGCATTCTGCGCATGCGCGGTGGCCCAAGGGTATGGAAATAGCGGTTTTGGAGCTAGGGGAGTCCCTAATGGGCCAATGGAGTCGTAGGAGGTATCAAAGTGAAGCATTCGTGAAGGGGCATCTGATGGACTGGGCGTGGGGTTGAAATATCGGCATTCTGCGCATGCGCGGTGACCCAAGGGTATGGAAATAGACGTTTTGGAGCTAGAGCAGCCCCTAATGGTCCAATGGGGTCGAGTGAGGTATCAAAGTGAAGCATTCGTGAAGGGGCATCTGATGGACTGGGTGTGGGGTTGACATATCGGCCTTCTGCGCATGCGCGGTGGCCCAAGGGCATGAAAATAGCCTTTTTGGAGCTAGGGAGCCCCTAATGGTCCAATGGGATCGAGTGAGGTATCAAAGTGAAGCATTCATGAAGGGGCATCTGATGGACTGGGTGTGGGGTTGAATTAGGGTCATTCTGCGCATGCGCGGTGGCCCAAGGGTATGAAAATAGACGTTTTGGCATCTAGGGGAGCACCTAATGGTCGAATGGGGTCGAGTGAGGTATCAACGTGAAGCCTAGGTGAAGGGGTATTTGATGGCTGGGTGGGTGCATGTAAAATTTTTCCTGAAAAAAAAAAAAGTGTGTTTCAAGATGGCGGCTTGTTTTTGTATGGTGGGGGTGGTCGGATTCAAGATGGCGGCTTGTTTTTGTAGGTTAGGGGTGGTCGGATTCAAGATGGCGGCTTGTTTTTGTATGGGTGGGGTGGTCGGATTCAAGATGGAGGCCAATTGCACTGGTTTGACCTCCTCATTTGCATAAAAAAAAAAAAAAGTTCCGGCAAAAAAAAAAAAAAAAAATGTATTCATGCGCGGTGATGCGGTTTGGCCGTGGTTTTGGCGGTGATTCGGTCTCGGGGAAAAAGCTTCCGCGGAGAAAAAGTAGTCCCTAGATAAAATGGTCCGATTGGGTCGAGTGAGGTATCAAAGTGAAGCTTAGGTGAAGGGGCATCTAATGGGCTGGGTGTGGGGTTGACATATCGGCCTTCTGCGCATGCGCGGCGGCCGAAGGGTATGAAAATAGCCTTTTTGGAGCTATGGGAGCCCCTAGTTGACCGATGGGGTCGAGTGAGGTATCAAAGTAAAGCATTCATGAAGGGTCATCTGATGGGCTGGGCGCGGGGTTGAACTATCGGCATTCTGCGCATGCGCGGAGGCCCAAGGGTATGGAAATAGACGTTTGGAGCTAGGGAAGCCCCTAATGGACCAATGGGGTCGAGTGAGGTATCGATGTGAAGCATTCGTGAAGGGGCATCTGATGGGCTGGGTGTGGGGTTGAAATATCGGCATTCTGCGCATGCGCGGTGGCCCAAGGGTATGGAAATAGCGGTTTTGGAGCTAGGGGAGTCCCTAATGGGCCAATGGAGTCGTATGAGGTATCAAAGTGAAGCATTCGTGAAGGGGCATCTGATGGACTGGGCGTGGGGTTGAAATATCGGCATTCTGCGCATGCGCGGTGACCCAAGGGTATGGAAATAGACGTTTTGGAGCTAGGGCAGCCCCTAATGGTCCAATGGGGTCGAGTGAGGTATCAAAGTGAAGCATTCGTGAAGGGGCATCTGATGGACTGGGTGTGGGGTTGACATATCGGCCTTCTGCACATGCGCGGTGGCCCAAGGGCATGAAAATAGCCTTTTTGGAGCTAGGGGAGCCCCTAATGGTCCAATGGGATCGAGTGAGGTATCAAAGTGAAGCATTGATGAAGGGGCATCTGATGGACTGGGTGTGGGGTTGAATTAGGGTCATTCTGCGCATGCGCGGTGGCCCAAGGGTATGAAAATAGACGTTTTGGCATCTAGGGGAGCCCTAATGGTCGAATGGGGTCGAGTGAGGTATCAACGTGAAGCCTAGGTGAAGGGGTATTTGATGGCTGGGTGGCTGCATGTAAAATTTTTTCCTGAAAAAAAAAAATACGGAACACGGACTTTATCGAAAAACCTGGGAAAATGCCTATATGGGGTATGAGGGGTATATAGGTCGCCGGGCTTAACGGGGCTTGTCTATCAACAGAGTTATCTTTCCCTAGTTCCAGGGTGGGTGTATGTAAACATTTTCCTGAAAAAATACGGAATACGGACTTTATCCTAAGTTACGGGAAAATGCCTATATGGGGTATGGGAGGTATAGGACCATCCTGGGAAACGTACTTCTATACATTTGTCACCGAACCCCATATAGTCCCATACTGAGGGTATAGGATCAATGTTTGGCCCCCTGGGAAACGTACTTCTATACATTTGCGGTAGGGTTGTGGGGTCTCGTTTTACTCGTCTCGTCATTTAGAACATGATAGGAAGTGTCCCCGTGCGAATCGGTGAAATTTTTGAAAAAAGTCACCGAGCCCATATAGACCCATACTGGGGTATAGGTTCAATGTTTATCCTACTGGGAAACCCACTTCTATACATTTGCGGTAGGGTTGTGGGGTCTCGTTTTACTCGTCTCGTCATTTAGAACACGATAGGAAGTGTTGCGGAGCGAGTCGGTGAAATTTTTGAAAAAAGTCACCGAGGCCTGGGTAGGCCCATAGGCCTATACTGCATGGCTATGGGTGTATAGGCCCATACGGGGTGGACATGTTGGAGTCTAGGTGGGCCACTCATGGTCCAATGGGGTCGAGTGAGGTCTTATTTTGAAGCACTTGACTACACTAATGGTTCGTCCGTGTTCAATAGTCTGCGCATGCGCAGTCTGGCCGTAGTATAGAAAACAGGCATTTTGGGTGCTATGTAGGGGTGTGTTTGGGTTAGAGATGAGCTAATCACGGTTCGAATGGGTCGTGTGAGGTGGCAAAGTGAAGCTTGTGTGGGGTAGAGTCAGAATGGTGTGTTTTTGAATGCATGTCGCGTTAATCTGCGCATGCGCAGTTGGTTGTAGTAAGTAAAGTGGCCATTTTGGAGCAGCGAAGGAAGTTATTTGGGGTCGAGATGGGCTAATCACGGTTCGAATACGTCCTGAAAGGTGTCATCTTGTAGTTCTCGGGATGTACACTCCGATTTAAGGGATGTTCGCGTCATCTGTGACGTCATCGGTGACGTCATCGGTACGAGTAGTAGCGAAAGTGGCCATTTCGGGCAGTACATGAAGGTATTTGGGGTCTAGATGGGCTATTCACGGTTCGAATGCGTCCTGGAAGGTGTCATCTTGTAGTTCTCGGGGTGTACATTCCGATTTGCGGGATGTTCGCGTCATCTGTGACGTCATCGGTGACGTCATCGGTACGAGTAGTAGCGAAAGTGGACATTTTCGGGCAGCACATGAAGGTATTTGGGATCGAATGGGCTATTCACGGTTCGAATGCGTCCTCGAAGGTGTCATCTTGTAGTTCTCGGGGTGTACATTCCGATTTGCGGGATGTTCGCGTCATCTGTGACGTCATCGGTGACGTCATCGATACGAGTAGTAGCGAAAGTGGACATTTTCTGGCAGTACATGAAGGTATTTGGGGTCGAGATGGGCTATTCACGGTTCGAATGCGTCCTGGAAGGTGTCATCTTGTAGTTATCGGGGTGTACATTCCGATTTGAGGGGTGTCCGCGTCATCTGTGACGTCATTGATGACGTCATCGGTACGAGTAGTAGCGAAAGTGGACATTTTGTGGGTGCGTGAGGGTGAGTTTGGTGTAGAGATGCACCATCCTTAGTCCGAATGCGTCGTGTGTGGTGTCATTTTGTAGCTCTCGGGGTGTACATTCCGAATTGAGGCATGTCCGAAGCATCTGTGACGTCATCGATGACGTCATCAGTAGGAGTATTAGCGAAAGTGAGCCTTTTGGGGTAGTGCAGGAAGGTATTTGGTGTAGAGATGGACCATCCGCGTTGCAAATGCGTCGTGTGGGGTATCATGTTGTAGCTCTCGGAGTATAGACCCTGATTTCAGGGATATTTATAGCATCTGTGACGTCATTGGTGACGTCATTAGTACAAGTTGTAGCGAAAGTGGGCATTTTTAGCAGTGAAGGATGTTATTTGGATGGACCGCTATGGGTCCGAATGGGTCGTGGAGGGTGTCAAAGTGAAGCTTGTGTGGGGTAGAGTCAGAATGGCGTGTTTTTGAATGCAAGTCGCGTCAATCTGCGCAGGCGCAGTTGGTTGTACTAAGTAAAGTGGTCATTTTCGGGCAGTACATGAAGGTATTTGGGATCGAGATGGGCTATTCACGGTTCGAATGCGTCCTGGAAGGTGTCATCTTGTAGTTCTCGGGGTGTACATTCCCGATTTGAGGGGTGTCCGCGTCATCTGTGACGTCATTGATGACGTCATCGGTACGAGTAGTAGCGAAAGTGGACATTTTGTGGGTGCGTGAGGGTGAGTTTGGTGTAGAGATGCACCATCCTTGGTCCGAATGCGTCGTGTGAGGTGTCATTTTGTAGCTCTCGGGGTGTACATTCCGATTTGAGGTATGTTCGCGTCATCTGTGACGTCATTGGTGACGTCATCAGTAGGAGTAGTAGCGAAAGTGAGCATTTTGGGGCAGTGAAAGGAGGTATTTGGTGTAGAGATGGACCATCCGTGGTCCAAATGGACCGTGTAAGGTGTCATCTTGTAGCAACGCCCAGCAACACCATTCTTAATGCTTCAACGCCCTGGTGAAATAGATCAGAAGCTCTGATATTCCATGGAATTGTCACTAATTCTTCGAAATGCAGTGATGCCCGTCAACGCTCGTCGTTACACCTTAACACTCTAACATAACGCCATGATATAGACCGGAGAGAGAACAACAACAGCAACAACAACAAGGATGACACATGAGAGAACAACAACAGCAAGAAGTTTTTTTCATATAGTTTATTCTCCCCAATGTTACATCATACCCACGCTGGGGGAGCCGCGTTGGGTATATTTACAATTCAAGAAGATTCTTATCCAATCAGAGGCCACCATTTGCATGTTTCATATTCGTTCCTGTCCGTTAGATGTATTCTTGTCCAATCAGAAGTCTCCATTTCCGAAAGTGCCATCTGAACCGTTTATTCTAATCATCGTCGGGCAGGCCAGGATACCGTTGAGGCAACATATCCTCAGATACATGTTTGTGCATTCTGAGTATCTATCAGTGCATGGGTAAATACATTCACCCGATGGCAATATTCCGTAGTTTGGTCACGAAGAACGTAACATTGGTCACCCTCTCCACTGTCCACTTGGTGTTGGGGCGTTGTTGTTGGGCCCATTTCAAGGGATCCACGGTGTTCAGTTTCTCCAGCATCGTCTTTAGCGACACTCGGTTAATGATGGTAAACGGTTGGTCAAATACCCGGATGTTACTGCTCGGGTAAAAGTATCGGACTTGGTCTGTCTCCTTATGCCGCAGCACATAACCAAACGCCAGATTCAATTTGAAGGACGTAGCTTGGTCAGTGAAGATGGCTTCCATGTAGCTGCGTAGACGGGCGAGGTCGGTCAGTCGGAAATTGTAGATATCTTGAATAGGGCGATGACGGTAGAAACAGTGCCGTATCATGGACCAGTGACGCCGATAAATGTCACTCACTGGCTGGGCGTCCTGTAAGAGATCGCTAGGAACATTTATGGGCTCGTCCAAAAAATGTTCGATGTTGTCAGGCGTATGACTCGAAACCGTAACGGAGGGGTCCGGCTGGATATCCAGGCCCTCCTGGACCGTGGGTATAGGCAGGCTCTGCGTCATCGCATCACCAGTGGCGTTCGTCTCTCCGGGTTCATCTTCACTGGATCTGACCTTCCGCGGCTCCTCTTTAGTGGACAGTTGACGCCCAAACCGTAGAGACGGGGCATGCCTCAAACGTTGGTGCCGTCTAAACCGACTGGGTCCGACTAACTGACCTACTCGTTTGAAGAGTCGACCACAATCATTACATAGTACTGTCGCACCCGCGTGGAGTACCCTCTCATGGCGCAGTAAATTATCCTTCCGATTGAATGAGCGTGCGCAGATTATACAAGGATACCGGGCATCGTTGTGGGTGGAGGCCTCGTGGCGTCGTAACTTATCTAGACGAGTAAACATCTTCTGGCAAGTTGTGCAAGTGAACATCTTGGTGGTTGACAGATTGTCTGATGAAACGGCCAGGCCGCCTCCCTTTTATAGCACGCTAGCTGGTGATCTATTTTAGCACACTCAGTTCAACTATCCCCAAGTCGAGGGCCGAGCCGTGACATCTTCGGTAACCTCCGTGTCTCTTCGGTCACCTCCGTAACGTCAACGACCAACATGTAGACATATAGAGTATGTACGGCATGTTATGGCATTCATCAGTGCATGAGTGACGCATTCAGCCGATGGGGGTGGTCGGTCAGCTTGGTAACGAAAAATGTAACATTGGTCACACTCTCCACTGTCCACTTGGTGTTGGGGCGTTGTTGTTGGGTCCATTCCAAGGGATCCACGGTGTCCAGTTTCTCCAGCATCGTCTCTAGCGACGCCCGGTTAATGATGGTAAACGAGTTGGTCAAATACCCGGATGTTACTGCTCGGGTAAAAATATCGGGCTTGGTCTGTGTCCTTATGCTGCAGCACATAGCCAAACGCCAGATTTAATTTGAAGGACGTAGCTTGGTCATTGAAGATGGCTTCCACGTAGTTGCGTAGTCGGGTGAGGTCAGTCAGTCGGAAATTGTAGACATCTTGAATAGGGCGATGACGGTAGAAACAGTGCCGGATCATGGGCCAACGGCGCCGATAAATGTCACTCACTGGATGGTCTTCGTGTGACAGATCGCTGGGAACATTTATGGGTTCGCCCACGAAGTGTACTTTACCCTCCACGTCGTACAAAATCTGGCCCAAGGTCTTGTCGTCGGAATTTGACTGTTGAATTAAGGCGACATCATCATCGTCCCTCGTGCGATGGGTGGGAGTTTCCCCTGTTTCGATATTGATGCCTACGGGCTCTTCTACCTGCAAACGTGGCTGCCGAACAGGGTGTCGTGTGCGTTGGTGTCGCAGCAACTGACTGGTCAGTTTGAAAAGCCGACCACATTCTTCGCATGGACGCTTGGGTACTTCATGGCGTGCGCGTGTGTGGCGCTGTAAATGATCCGGGCGCTGAAACGACAGTGTACATATCGTACAGTTATACCGGGCGGTTCCTTCGTGCTTGGTAGCCTCATGGCGGCGCAAGTCGTGCGGACGAGTGAATGATTTCGAGCACGTAGTACAAGTGAACATCTTGGTGGTTGACAGAGTGTCTGATGAAACGGTCAGGCCGCTTCCCTTTTATAGCACGCTAGCTGAGGTCGGAAGTGACATTTGCATATGACCTCTGTGAGGTCATTTCCGCTTCCGTTCACGTGACCGGATCAGGTCCATGTCCAGAAGCTCTCATACGCCGCCATTTTGGAGCCGCCATGTTGGATCCGTCATTTTGGA
Organism: Hanleya hanleyi; assembly: GCA_036873755.1. Classification (NCBI taxonomy): domain Eukaryota; kingdom Metazoa; phylum Mollusca; class Polyplacophora; order Lepidopleurida; family Hanleyidae; genus Hanleya; species Hanleya hanleyi. Next base: position 53,146 of record JAVTVY010010786.1, read on the forward strand.
ACCGCCATCTTGGATATGTCCCATAATGCACTGGGTCAAAATACTCGCTTCTGATTGGACGAGGGCTCTGTGACGGATTTTAAATACTCGCTTCTGTTTGGTGTACGTCGCTAAAGGTCACCGGAACTGACCTTTGACCCCGGCGCGCGCAGTGTAAAGGTTTCCACCTTACAAACATAAACGTGGGGATTGCGTAGGGAAAGTGTGGGGTTTTGGTGGGCGCGTGGGGTTCGTGTGGGGCGAAGCGTGGTTTGGAACTTTCCTCGTGGGGATAACGTAGGGTTTGTGTGGGGCAGCTGCCCACGGTTATGCAAATTTAGCATAAATATGGGGATTATGTAGGGCTGATGTGGGGATTATGACGGGTGAATGGGCGAGAATTCAAAGTTCGCGTGGGGATGATGTAGGGCATACCTTTATCTGCTATATATTCAAAGTCTAACGTGGGGTTGGTGTAGGGAAAATGAACTTCGGATTTAATCGACTGAGTTGTTTGTAGGGATTAGGTGGGGTGGACTTTTTCCAGCGCTCGTAGACAAAGTCCAATGTAGGGAATGTGCCGGGCTGTACTGAAAGTTTAAGTCCGACGTGGGGATTTTGTTGGGCAAGCATTCTTTCATGCATAGCCTAAGACGATAGTGGGGTTGAAGTGGGGCGATATTTTATTTGCACATATAGTGTGAGATAAATGTGGGGATCATGCAGGCAGGCTGTGAACTCTGTTTTCTTAAAAGAATATACAAAAACATTTATATTTTTTTCATGATCCTATAATACTCGAAATGAAAACTATTTATTTAGATTTGTATTTTTTTTATGCATTTTCAATCAAAGTTATTAAAACGTTTTGTGCCGGTGTATCGCGAAAAATTCCCGTCGAATCGACACCATGCATCTTTCACGGTAAACCTCTCGTCGTGAGGTGAAAGAAATGTGTAGCAAAAGATATATTTTTGAAACGGGTATCTGTACAGGTTTAAAAATAACATAAACAGAATCAAATATCGAAGAGATACAGGCAGAGTTATCAAGTGTTGGTTACCATCTCCGGCGTATCCCCCTCATATTTTCGCGGAATATAGGCCGTGCCCATTGCCCTATAGGACTAGGTTTAAAGATTGCTAGAATATCAATTCACTGATCATATGTCATAAGAATATTTTTAATGTAATGCATGAATAGAAGTTCTGTGTCTAATGTATCGCATCCATAAAGAATGTGTGATGGTTACCCGAGAATAACTCCCTCGGACGTGACGGTAGTGAACATGATTTTCGTTTGAAAGTGAAACGGGTGAAAGTTATTGTTATGTGCTGTAAAAATGCTGAAGTTTCATATCATGCGAAATGGTGATTGTCAATTGCTCTAAACTGGATTTATTCAAGTTTGAAAACGGTCGAATGTGCTCTTTCGACATTTTAGGGACATTTTCTGAAGGAATTTCCCTTCATATATAAAATATGACACCTCAAACCAAAACAATTTGTGTGTATTTATTATCACAATGGTTAGTGTTACAATCGGTTGAAATATCATTCTGGTTTGAGGTGTCATATTTCATCAAAATTAAAAATTGTGCAAATGCTTCGCTTGTATTCTACCAGAAACGTTATATGAGCAAGTAAAAAATTCTTTTCAAGTAGGCGTCGTCGTAGTCCAGTTGTTAGGCTGCTCGCTTTCAAAAACAGTGTGGTGACCAGTTTGTTGAGCTATGAGTTCGATTCACATTTGGATCAGAAAAAATTTCTTCCTATTTTCTTATTCTTTCTTTCTAATATTTAACATTTGGATTTATTTATGTTATGTGAAAATATCTTCAGTGATATTCAGTTAATAAAATATAGATATAACTGTGTATACACATTTTTGCATTCACTACTACAACCCG